>OZ007592.1:29416520-29496520 GCA_963931845.1 Maratus michaelseni
TCTTCTACATATCTTTAAGTATTTTTCCCACTTACTTTAATTTTGAGAATCTTAAATTTTTGGATATATTTATGTATTGTATTGTAATTATCGGTTTATCTATTGTCGATTATTTATGTGGTTTAACGGTTATTATTTACAAAAGTTTTATTATATATATATATATAATGTTTCAATGGTTTAATTGTACAGAAAGCTTATATATATAACCATTAAAACATCATACAACATGTGGGGGAAAATATATAAATATATATTAAATATGAAAAATGAACACGTACTTGTTTGAACAATATCCATAAACATATAGAGAAAAAATAAAAGAATAAAATTTAAAACAAAGAGAATATAATATAGACTGGAGGGAAAAATGAAAAAAAAAATGAAAAAGATGAAACAAAAATCTGTAATGAATTGTATCCAAATTTAACAATTAAAGAAAATAGTGAAATTTTGAAATAGATGAATTTTTTTTTTTTTTTTTAAATTGGAAATTATTGTGGAGCCATGGTAGAATTATCAAGCCCAAACTACCATAAATTCCACAAAAATGTATGATTTCATCTTTGTACGAACTATTAAGTTAAAATTGTACAAAATTTGGGTGATCATACATTAAAAAAACCCCAGAGAGAAGATATTAGAAATGAAATATATGTGTTTATCGCATATATATATATATATATATATGTGTGTGTGTGTGTGTGTGTGTGTGCGTGTATATATATAAACAAATATATATATATATAGAAACAAATCAGTCTTTATGAGGTCTTTAATTTTATCTCATAAAGCAAGTTCATACGTGTAAGGATGAACAAATGTATATATATGAAGAGAGACATTTTTTAAGAACAGTACACAGAAAAAAGAAGTTAAAAATATTAATTTCCTGAGAAGATGTTTTAAAAATACGACGACACTACACGTTCATAGGGTTAACGTTATCGAGACGAATTTGTGATCTAAATGACCAACACCCTTCATCGATGCCATTGAACTTTTCTGTGTAAATAGCAATAGAAAACAATTTAGTGCATTGTCATACCAGAAAATAATTTATTGTAATAAGATTAAAAAAAAAAAAAAATCGATTAAAGATCGTTAGCTATCAGAAATTTCACTAAACAATTGCAATTGCTACTAATAACTTGATATGAAACATAAAATAAATGGGTATAACAGAATAGTGCATAAAAATTGTGAAATCATTCGAGAAAAATTATCAATGAAAGAGCTTTTATAGCCTTGTTGATTCTTTTATAATAAGCAGAGAACAATAAAAACAGGCGTGTGATTTTATATATTTTGATTACGATTTTATTCATATAAAAAAAATCTTTTTCTTAAAATAAAAAACCTGAAAGTTACCGTTTTGGAAATTTACCATTGTTAAGTGATAATTTCTCAGACGATCTCTGAGTAATCCAGAAGTCGGGATTTTAATGCCATCGTCTAAATTGCATTCGCCTGAATTAACCTGTAATGAACGCAAATCTATCTTTATGAAGTATATTTAATTTTGTGTCATAAAGAAAGTTCATTTGTGTACGATTTTCCAATATGTAGTAATTAATATTCTTACTTTTTTTTATTAAAACGATTATAGGAATATTAAAATGTCCATTATACTTTAGCGATAGACACTTATAATTTAATTCCAAAAATTTTTCCTTAAGATTAATCTGACTATTACTACATGTGTAACTGAGCATTTTTTAAATTAAAATTTCTATTAAAATTAATCAGATTTGATTATAGAATTGAATATATGTCATTGAACTGTACAGTATAACTAAAAATTCAGAATAATTTAGAATATTACTACTAGAAGTGTGCCGAGTACTCGGTATGTACTCGGTATTTGGCCAAATTAACTCACCAATACCGAGTAGTTGTAAAAATTTGTTTGCTTTAAGCATAGTTGAAGACCAAAAAATTCATATCCAAATGATTTGTAAAAATTGATTAAAATGTAAATATTAATATACACTGCTCAAAACAATTAAAGGATATTGCAGTTTTAGGTGGATTTTGTATCTGGGAAACTTTTTAGCTGATTGATACATGGTCGACAGACATAGTAGGTTATATGAGAATAAATTACACATGTTTGGCAGAAAAAAATGCATTTTATTGCGCATTTGTGTACAAAAGGAAAAAAACACAATTTGTGCATATGAGAAAAAAAGAATAAGAAAAGGTGTTTTCTTCAAAGAAAATCATTTTCGGTAGGGGGTATGGTTTCCACGGGCGGCCAGCAACGTTGAACACCTTTGAGGCATGGACTCAATGAGACTATTAATGACGAGTTGTGGTATTCTGCCCCACTCTTCCAGAAGAGCTCTTTCCAGTTCTTGGAGAGTTTGTGGGGGGTGTTGGCGGCCAGAAACTCGTCTTCCTAGAGCGTCCCAAACGTGCTCGATTGGATTCATGTCTGGAGAACATGCTGGCCATTCCATTCGAACGATTCCTTCCTCGAAAAGGAAATCCTCCACCAGGTTTGCACGATGTGGCCTGCAGTTATCGTCCATTAAAATGAAGTTATCTCCGATTGCTGCAGCGTAAGGGACTACAATAGGTCTGAGGATCTCATCCCTATATCGGCGACAAGTCAGAGCTCCATCTCGAATGATGTAGAGGTCAGTGCGCCCGTCAATGGAGATGCCACCATACACCAACACTCCTCCACCGCCAAATCTGACACTTTCGTGCACGAACGCAGGATTATTCCTACTGCCACGGTCCCTCCAGATGAAAATACGCCTATTATCCGGATGCACAGAAAAACGGGACTCGTCAGAAAACAGAATATTGCTCCATTCATTTCTCCTCCAGTTGACATGCTCGGTTGCCCACTCCCTGCGGTCGCGACGATGCCTTGATGTTAATCTAACACATACCATCGGTCGGCGAGCATACAGACCTACAGCATGGAGCCGGTTTCGGACAGTCTGAGTTGAAATCGTGGTGCCTGTAGCTGAGCGAAGGTGTTGTTGGAGAAGAGTAGCGTTCATGTTTCGGTGTCTCCGAGCTGTTAACGCTAAATACCGATCTTCATTGGGCGTTGTTGCCCGTCTACGACCTTGCCCTGGTCTTCGGCCTGCGCATCCACTCTCCAAAAAACGGTTCCAGATCCTGGAAATAACACTTTGTGACACTCCAATGGCTTGCGCTACTTCGGCTTGAGTTTGGCCCCCTTCTAACCTACCAACAATTCTCCAAGCTTCTGAATCTGTCAAATGACTTCGCTGAGACATCGTACTCATTGAAACAAAGCAATCACTGAATGCCGATCATCCTTGTCTTCATTCTCTTTTATCCAGTTGAAAGTCAAATTTCATTCGCTGCCGCTGAAGCGACGTTTTTGACGTCGAACTCAAAATTTGCATACTCCACAGTTTGAAAACCAGAAAAATTTGCATTTGTGATTCTCTTCTTCTATTTTCGGCAAAAAAAATTTCGTTTATATCTTTATTTTATATAAAACTTCAAATATCCTTTAATTGTTTTGAGCAGTGTATATAATAGAATGGTATTATATTAGAATGGCATATATATTAGAATATATAAGCAATAATTCACAAAAACTATTACTAGGTATATAAAAATGTGTCTACACAAAAATTAAACAAGAATATAGAATTAATATGTATACTATATAAATAATAATAATAATAATAATGATTAGATTAATAGAAACAAGTCATTATTTCCGAAAAAATAGAAAAACGATTGGAGATTTTGGAAAAAGAATAATTCGTAGAATTTAATTTAATTATTTTTAAAAGCTTGTAAAAATAATTAAATATATTGTATTTTAGACTATTGCTGCAAAAATATTCTACATTTTCAGCAGATGAAGATTTCTTAGATTGGTGTGTGGACACGCATAGCTTGATTCCGCTACGTTCAACAACAAAGTTCTGAAACATGTTATAAAAGCATGCATTTTGTTCATCTAATTTCATTTTAAAAAGGAATTTTAATGCTAAAGTTTATAAATAATATATTGATCTGAAATAAATTATGTTGCGAATTAAGAAAAAATATATATTATATTAGTGTAAATTCAGCGCACATGAAAGATAATAAGGAACTATAGTGCCTGTTCATATATTTTTTTTAATTTTTGTATACTGCATATTTCTAAAATCAAAGAGAATATTAGGAAAAATTACAAAGTAGAAATATTTTATACTTAATAACTTTAAATTCTTAATATCAAAATTGTTACAGCAAACAATGATCATTTGATAGATAGAATGTATATCAGAAATAGAGATAATGGGTTAAATAATATCTATTACATTTTTTTTAAACACTTTTGCCTTTTTTTTTTTTTTTTTTTTTCACAATTTTCACATAATACTGCTGATTTAATTGAAAAGTTTTGAGTTATATATAAAATTTCAGATAAAGAGGTTTTTTTTTTCTAAATTTCAATAAATAAATGTATTTATCTGAAATATTGTAAAACGATTAAAATTGTTTTAACTACTTAAATAATAAGTACAAAAAGATAACGCGCAAGGATTTTAAAGATCATTTTGAAAAAAAAAATTGTGTGGGATTTTGTGTAAAATAATAAATGTGAGTTTGATTTTTCACATTAATTGAAATTTTTAGCAGCATATTTTGGTTTGAAGATGGAATAGGGGACTATACTAAACAAATTTTTGGTTCGTATTTCAACAATTAAAAATACAGCACAAAACTAAGTATTTTTCGAAATATTTAGAATATGTCACAATTTCAATTTTTTTCACAATTATTCATATTAATAGATTTCTAAATAAATGATATAATGTCTTAATAGTTGTCATGTTTATTGTATATTTATTATTAAAGTGGTTCTCAAAAAATGTCTGACGCATTTTCTGACTCATTGTTAAACGTAAAAGCATGATACTCGCAGGAATGATGGGCGAAGCAATTTGTAATCGAACAGTTTTTCAATAAATGATTTACATCTTGAGCTATAAGCGACTGTTGTGTCATATTTTTCCTCTCCCGTGCTATTGCGTTCAGGAAATTTCGTTCAAAACACCAACTTTGATAGCATTTTCTAAAAGATCCTTAGTTTTTATCGAAAAATGTTTACGATCCTTTGTATCGAACACAGTTTCTGAATAAGAGAACTTGGAAATGAAATTATGAACAAATATTTATTCAAAAATATCTCAGAAAGTAGCCTGTATGGATTTGAGAACTGCTTTAATTCAAGGTAGTTACTCCCCCACCCTACCCCACCCCCATTATTTTTTATCAAAATATTTACATTTGTAAGTTTAAATATTTAAAGTTTATTATATATTTTTAAAAGCTATCTGTATAAATTTAATATTATTCATAACTTGTATTATTCATAATAATAATGTTTATTCGCATTACTAAAAATTTGTAACAACATATTTTGATTTCAAAGCGGAATATGAACTCTTGAATAATTTTTATTTTCGTATTTCAACAACCCAAAATACTGCACAAAACTAACTTTCATTTTTTCAGAATTTTCATAATTATATCACAATTTTAACTTCTTTCCTTAAATATAAATTTAATATTCACATTTCTCTCTCTTTTCCCCTCTTATGATTACCTCTGAATATTCGCCTTTAAACTTCACCGATAATGTACGTCTCTAAACTTGTAAATCGGATATTCCTGTAAAACACGTTTTGTTACAACTTGAGTATGAGGAAACTTTGCCTCAGTGCAACGGTGAGATATTTACAAGGTGCGTATATACTCTTTGGAAATTCCAACAAGTTTGGACCCGCTATTTAAAAAAAGAAAGTTCTCTTTAATATTTAAATCGTAAAATTCGTAATCACCTCGTTTGATAGCTGATTTTGTAATATTTTAATACGATTACAAGGGTCGATGCATGATTTTTTTTTTTTTTTTTTTTTTTTTTTTTTTTTTTTGTGCAAGTAAATGTTATTTTTGTGTAATTTATTATATCTTCTGGAAAAATAACATTTTGCAACGAAAGATGAAATACAGATACTCAAATTCGAACCAAGCATTTATTGATATTCACATCTTTAAGTTTTGCTAAAGTTTTTCTTTTTGGTGAACTTGTTTTGTTTGCAAATTACGCATTTTAAAACTTAACAATTCGTAATCGCCTCGTTTGGTAGCTGATATTTTAATATTTTCCTACGAATACAGGGATCGAAGCAGGATTTTTTTTTTCTTTCTTTTTTGTGTAGGGGAGATTCATTTTGTGAAAGTAAACGCTATTTTTGGAAATTTATTATAATTTTGTAAAAAACAACATTTTGTAACGAAATAGGAAATCTAGTTGCTCAAATTCGAACCAAGAATTTATTAATAATTACATCTATAAGTTTTGGTAAAGTTTTCTTTTTGGTGAACTTCTTTTGTTTGCAAATTACACATTTTAAAACCAAAAAAATAATTAATGAAGGCCCTAAATTTCGCCTGGATTGACTCTTGTATTAATTAAGATGAAAAATTCTGTTAAAAATTTCTGATAAAACTATACGCATCCTGTATTTACAAAATCCTTTTTCTGGAGAAATTAAATGTATTTTTTTTTCTTAAATATTCGAATGTATAAGTAGTTTTATCAGGTGAAACTAAACGCATATCCTTATTTTAATTTTAAATTTATTTAAAGTTAAATATTATAAGTTGTTAAACAAATAATAAATGAATAAATGGAAGTACATTGCCTCACCAGTACAATATAAAATAAATAAATGGCTGAACTCTCTCATCGATATATTTAAAAATAATGCTATTTACTTTTTAAAATAAAAAGCGCATTTGCAATAAAAAATGCTGTGTTTGGAAAAATAATTATTAAACATTTTAATGCAAAAAAAAAAAAAAAAAAAAAAAAAACCAAGCAATATTGAATCAATAACAGTTATAGACATCTATATTATAATCGTAATTCTTATTAATTCGTGTTTCACCCTGGCATACATCAAACAGTGAGCTTTAGTTAAATTATTGTAATCTATTAGTAGTACAATGTAACTCATTACATAAATAATTTCAACGTAGTATATATGTTTATAACACTTAAAAGCCATTTTAGCCTTTATTTTAAACATTGGCCTTTATTTTAAACAATTTTAATAAAAAATATCTTAAAACAAAAATTCTTTTAAAGTTTCGAACTGTAAAATGTTTATGTCGAAATAAATTTATCAGCTCCTTTACGTTTCGCTTTTAGCAATTATTCAAACCATTTCTTTTTTCGTTAGCATTTGTTACGTGTTTCTATAAAAATACAGACATTTTCCTATTTATATATAAATTTCTGGAAATTTTTACTTTTAAATTTAGCAGACAAAAGCTTGACAAGCAAATAAATATATATACAAAATATTAACAATTAAAAAACAACATCAAAACAAAGAAAAAACAAACAAGCAACAACAACAACAACGAAAACCGACTGAATAAGCATTTTTTTTAATATTTTTATTTTAATGTGTAATTATAGAAATATAATAAGAATAACTATTTGCCGTAAAAGGAGTTGTGATTCTTAACTTAAGAAACATTTATAAGCAGAATTTCTTTTAGGATAATGCTTTAGTTTACAATAATAATAAAAGCTTTTTTTTTTTTAAATAAAAAGAAATACAGTTTAATTAATTATTTTATACTTTCTAGTGTTCTGCTGTTTCACAGCCAGTTGGCTTATTTTAACGAGGGTGGTTTGGCTCATTAATTAACTACATTAATTTTGCGACTCGTATAAAGTTGTAACCATAAAGAATGTTGGGCGATTTTCCACCTGCGCCCAGCTAACGAGAAAAATTCTTTAAAATTAAATTATTAATTTATAGTTAAGTTATATAAATAATAAAATGCTGTATTGTTATCGGAAACACACCTATGTACATAATTTTTATAATTCTAGCACGTTAGGAACTGAGTGAAATATCGATTACAGAATTCCTTCTTTACATACATGAACCAAATTAAGTTAACTAAAATAATATAATAATAATAAGATTGCATCGAAGTCATTTTCTTTGAATGAAACTTAAATACATTGTACAAGGAGTTCGTAAATTGTTTTGAGAAAATAAGAAGTGTTATAGTATCTATCAAGACGAACAATTTTCTTATAGGAATCCAGACTCACCAAAACCATCCTCCAGCCAATAACCAAGGTGCGTCTCACTTCGGGTCCCAAAGTATCATTCATAACTTTAACAATAATGAAGAATATGTCTTGTGTATATTCAATGGTTGGAGTATCATAGTTGAGATTTATTCCAACAGAGCAAAAAATGCAGGGACCAGGACTAGAACCTGTACTTTGGCTTGTACTGGACTAGGTACTTTGACTTGTCGTGCCAACACTTCTCCTACTGAGCTATACCTGGTTTGCATATTTCACTCATATTTGTTGGACAAGGCTGCAAACTACAGCGATAATTTCATTCATCCAAGCTATAACTATAGCATTTTACATGATGAATCTGAAATAACACGTAAACACCTGTATACCATGTAATTAGGTTATAATGGAAAAAGGAAAGTATTTTAAACTAGGTAAATTATATCCAATGGTTGGAGTATCATAGTTGAGATTTATTTTACTCTGTTGGAATAAATTAATAAAAATTGTTTATATTAAATTGTTTAGGTTAGTTTCCTTTGTTCATTATATCTTGTGTATTCTTTTTCAAATTCTTAAGGGACAATCTCCCCAATCAAGACATTTTTCTCTACAGCTTGGCCAAAATTTTAAAGATCATTTTGTTATGTTATTAATTGCTATAAAAATTCTCCATATTTTTAAATGAAAATATTTTAAGCGAAATATTAAATATTTTATATCTATTTTATCTTTGTTAATTTCCCATGTTTATAAGTGGTGTGAAGCTAACAAAGCTCACCATGTTTTAAGATAACTCTTTAGGACATCAGACATGTTCATCAACAAATGTTCATTTTCATCCTTTATATGTTTACAAACATGACCTAGACTCACTATGTCTCATATTGCCTGCTGTGATAAAGTGTTAAAAATAGAAATTATTTATAGCCAATAACGTGAAACACCTAAATTACAAAAGGGAGAAAATACTATATTAAATTTGTTCTTTAAAAAAAAAACACCTCTTTTTTTTTTTTTTTTTTGAGAAAAAAAATGATTAAAGTTTGAGATTTATTTTAGAGGAGAAAAAAAAAAAACAGTTGGTTTAAACTGTAGTTTAACCATGGTTAAAATCGCTTGACTTAGTAAAATTTTAAACAGATTAACTTTGTTTTATATGTGAAATGGGATAACATCGCAGGAAGTACGCTGCAATTCGGTTACTGACACCATATGTACTGACAGTCACATTCTGAATAATGGAGCCTCTACCTCAGTTTCGCTTAGACGCATTGATCGCTTTAGACGCCTTGTGGTGTTATTCCATTTCACAGAAAAGAAAATAAGTCTCCTGAAAATATCGTTACGATAGCTTCATTGTTGGTAAAGTCATGAAAAAAAAAATCCGGGATAGGGATGGAAAGAGACACCCTGGGTTTCCAATTAAATTATGACCTGGTTTCATATACAAAAAATATTTGATTTGATGGGTACTATTACTACTACCATTCATATTTTGTAAAAATAAAAAATTAAATTACATAAATAACGAAAATCATGCATAATGGCTTCTTAAGTAGTTTAAGGAAGTTAAACTGTAATTATATTTTAATTTAATTCAATTTAAAATCAAACTTTAGTTAAAATAAAGTATTAATAAATTGGTATGAAGAGAAAATTTCAAAAAATCACCTTAAATTGTAAAGAATAATCAAGATCATCATTATATAAATTCATATTTATCACCTGCGTAAGATTATATATCAATGTATATATATGGATAGATGATGATTATGGATTATATATCCTTGATAGATACTATAACACTTCGTATTTTGTCAAAACAGTTTACGAACTCCTTGTACAATGTATTTAAGTTGCATTAAAAAATGACTTTGATGCAATCTTATTAGATATGATAATAATTATCCATTATATTATATATTTTAACAATTTTTACCAAAAATTGTTCGTTTTGATAGATACTATAATACTTCGTATTTTGTCAAAACAATTTACGAAAACATTTTTTTAAAATTAATTTATTAATTTAAAATTTAGTTATATAAATATTAAAATGTTGTATTGTCATCGAAAACACACCTATGTACATAATTTTTATAATTCTAGCACATCAGGAAATGAGTGAAATATCGATTATAGAATTCCTTCTTTACATACATGAACCAAATTAAGTTAAATAAAATAATATAATAATAATAAGATTGCATCGAAGTCATTTTTTAAATGCAACTTAAATACATTGTAAGAAAATTATTCCACCTTCAGTTAAAATTATTCCAACACTTTCGGCTAAAATTTTATAACCATCATCGGGAGCATCAAAGGATTAAACTGGTGAGCTTATAGCTTGAGAGAGAAATGAGAAATTGTAGGGAAATTGAAGGGAAAAACTAGAATGAAAAAAAGAGGGGAAAACACATAATATGCTGGAGTCATCAGTGACGTTGTAATAGGAACAATCAAGTATTTACGAGAGATAAAAATTAATAAATGCTATTATGTTATTGAAACTGTCCCTGATGATGACTATAAAATTTTAACTGAAACTCTTGGAACAATTTAACTTTTAACAAAGTTTTAACGTTTCCAGCCGAAACTTTTGGAACAATTTAACTTTTAACAAAGTTTTAACGTTTCCATTTTATAATGTTTTAACAAAGTACAAGTACAATTACTATGTACTGTTTATATTTTTAATCTGTATATTAATAAACGATGTACACGTCCATCTTAAATACTTCTGTTGTAAACATAATCCTTTTAAAATAGTCCAATATATATTTTTATTTGTTTATTAGTTTAAAAAATTAACATAAATAACGCTCTATATAATAAATTATAACACCTTGTAGTAATATATTTCTTTTAAGTACTAAAAGGTGTAAATTAACAACATAAAATAACTTTTACTAGGTTGTTTTACATGTTTCAGCTCACTCCGAGCCATTTTCAAAAACAAATGAGAATATTCCATAATTTCACGGTCTTGGAAGTTATTTAAAGTGCTATCATTTAATTTTCATCTATTTTTAAAAAATTACGCACGTTATCTTTTATTTTTACGTGGTTATTTATATTCATATCATCGAGTTACTCCATTGTTACAGATATGAAAATAAATAACCAAGTAAAAATAAAAGATACGTGTGGAATTTTTAAAAAGTACATGAAAATTAAATTATAGCATTTTAAATATTAACTTCCAAGACCGTGCAATTATGGAATATTCTCATTTTTTTTATGAAAATGCCGAAACATGTAAAACAACCTAATAAAAGTTATTTTATGTTGTTAATTTACACATTTTAACATTTAAAAGAAATATAAATAACGTTCTTTAAAATGTTGTCATTTTTTGGTCTTTTAAAATAGCTTTAACTTATTTTTTAAAGATTTATTTCAATTAGCTCAGTAACGATTAGCACATTATTTAAGGTATCCACCCACCTTCGGAGGTGAATTTTTGAAATTTTCTTTTTATACCAATTTTTTTATAAAGACATTTGAGTTAAAACTTGGAAAAATGAATACAAATTTTAGCAACTACACAGAAATAATTAATTTTAAGTGAAAAATAGTCAAAATTAAGTGAAAAATTGACATTTGCGCAAAACATGATAATTCAAAATCTAATCAATGCATTCTCATTTTGTAAATTGCATAATAAAGAGAATAACATTCTCTTCTACGCAGACTACTCGCATTATAATAGCACATCTCTATCTCAGATGCTATGGCACTTGAAGTACTAACATAATGACAAATTTGTAAAAACTGTTGCAACCTTGTCACTTATACCAGTGAAAATTAAAACTAATTAATATATTTTCATGATTATAGTCTTTCCCTCAATAGGCATTTGTAAAATAAGTAAAAAAAAATACAAGGCATTTCGTGCATATTTTTTTTGCTATAGGATATTTTGCGTATAATAAAAATCTGAAAAACTTCATTTTGAGAAAAAGCTAAAAAGAACTTTTAAACACAATTCTTACTATAAAAATAATTATTATTCTTTAAAGGTTTAATTACTAACTTTACGCATTTTCTTGGACGTATAATCCAATTTAAATGCTAAATCTCGGAAAAGAAGACATAATTTCAGCATATTTTCGATTGAAAAATTCTTCGGCATGCTGCAACAGATGTAACTTTAAACGACTGTAACGTGGGTTCTAATTAAGATACAGACACAATTAATTAGAATTCGGTATATAAAAGATTGGATTTTAATAAGTGGAATCTGTCTAAGCCGGAATCTGTCTAAGCCGGAAATCTGTCTAAGCCGGAAATCTGTCTAAGCCGGAAACATTTCAGTGTCCCACAATTTTAAACATAGAAATTTCCGAGAAATCTGCCTAAGACGGAAACAATCTGTATAACGCGGAACCGGACATTCATTCTGGGGTCGCAGGTAGAAAATTTACCGTTTAAGACGGAAGAAAATTCCGCTGCGAAATATAAATGGAAAGAAACCTTATCTTTTCATAATGACATGTATTGTCCAGTTTCACTCCCAGAGGTCAGAAGAAGGCCTCACTGATTGCTGAAGCGGTTTGGGGATATTAGCATGATTCTATTATTATATATGGCTGCGAATTGTTGAACAACGGGTCACGGGATTTGTGACAAGTTGATTCTTCGGCTTCTGTAATGTAAGAAGATCTGTTTAAAAAGAAAGGATTGCCACATTGGCACCTTAAGGGGACTTCAGCCCACTTTCAACATCTCCTGAAGTATTTTCGCCCCTGGTCAATTGTTAACTTTCGTTTGTCGTATAATATACAAAAAGGGCTGATTTCTTCGTTGAATTTCAGACAAAAAGGATTTTGCCACAACTTTCCGAAATATCTACTAGCTCTTTTCAATAGGTAAAGAAAATGCAGACTGTGAAAGTGTAAACAACTTTAGTTTGTGTTTAACCCAAGAAGTGCTGGATGCAAGACACTATCGTTGTCGTATACACTCTTATATTATAAAGACGAGATTCGTTATATAATTTAAGTCATTATTCCTAAATGGATTAATAAATCAAATTCGTCGAATTCTTTATCCTTAAAAGACAAAATTGAAATTATTAAACTCGAAGAACAAAATCTCCCAATTAAAAGCTTATGTGAAGAAGCTCTTAAGAATTTAACGCTTTTACAAAATTTTTACATAGAGCGAAACAATTATGAAATAATACCAATGTTAACTGAAATACAATGTGCTAGAAGAAAAGAAGCGATTAAGAAAAAAAAAAAATAAACAAACAACAATATTCGATTTTTTTTTTTCTAAATAAGTTTCAGATAATAGAATTTTAAGGCATTTATTAAGGAAAAATATAACTGTTTTTTTTCACCAAAATCTGTAGTTTTGATTTATATACCACACTGTAAAAAAAAATTCTCAGGTTACTAAAAATTTTTTAGTATATTTGTATTCCACAGATTTTTTTAGTAACTGGTACTAAAAGACTAAAAAAATTTTTTGTATTCTTACTTACTAACTGTAAAATCTGTAAGAATTACTAGAAAACAGCTAGCAACATTACTAGAAAACAGCTAGCAATGATTCAGATTTTTAGTACTGGTTACTAAAAAAATCTGTGGAATACAAATATACTAAAAAATTTTTAGTAATTTCCAAAAATCTGTTAGAAAAACTAAACTTTTTTAGTAGATTGACCCATTTTTTTTACAGTGCAGTGTGTTTGTGTACTATCAATTTGTAGTGTAAATTAATATTACTATAAATATATAAAAATATTTACTGAGATTTCATGTTTATTTAATTTAAAAAAGTTAAAAGATACTTTAGTTTTACTTTTTAGCCAAAGAAATGTTTAATACTCTGTAAACGGGATGTCTATAAAGTTTTTCTGTCTAAGCCGGAAATCTGTCTAAGGCGGAATTTTATTTCAGTCCCAAGCGATTCCTCCTTAGACAGATTTCACTGTATTATTGCAAAAATGAAAAATCGATATTTTTATCGAAAATGACGTTTTAAAGATGTGGATACCTTAAGGGAAAAGAAAAGAAAAGAAAAGAAAAGAAAAGAAAAGAAAAGAAAATGAAGAAGCTACTCATCTTAACTACAAATTTACCCGACTTTTCAAGGTTTTTCATACCAATAACAAAAAATATCCAGGTATCGAGTTTTTGCGATTTTACTTACAAAAATCTTTAAAGTTGTGAATTTGAGAATGGAACTTTCAAATCTGATTCTGAAGCACAAACTGCTGACTTAACTGTTTATTTATTTACTTATTTATTTATTTTCGAAAATTTGGAAATTGTTGAACACCAAGATATATATTTCATTGCACGCTATATCACTTAATGATAGTGTCTTTTTACATGCAGATAAAATGCATATAATATGCATATAAATATTTTGCAAATACATTAGCATCAGTTACTATCCATTTTGTCCAATCCGGAGGAAATCATTTCAGTCACAGTTAAATACAGATTGCTTTAACATATAGCAATATGAAAAAAAAGAAAAGTCCTCTTCTTTTTAAGTAATGTTTATCCGTTTTGTAACTAACCAAATTTAATTAAACTAACAAATGTTCATATATATATTTTTTAAATCATAAACACTACGTCTGATTACTCTATTTTACACAATATAAGAATACACATGTTATCAGACAATTAAATACACTAAACCAACATGAGTGAAAAATTGACCTGGGCCAGGACTCGAACCTGGGACCTTCAGCGTACCGTTCTGACGCTCTGCCACTAAGCCACCCAGATCGACATCCTAGCCCGGCAATTTCTCACATTTACTCATGTTGGAAACAGTCATCGGCCAGCAGTTTTGCAGCTTCAGATGACAAAATACGATAAATAACCATTCATCGGTCCGTAATTAGTTTATATATATATATTTTTTAAAATCATAAACACTACGTCTGATTACTCTATGTTACACAATATAAGAATGCACATTCTGAAGCTGAAAAACTGCTGGCCGATGACTGTTTCCAACATGAGTAAATGTGAGAAATTGCCACGCTAGGATGTCGATCTGGGTGGCTTAGTGGCAGAGCGTCAGCACGGTTCGCTGAAGGTCCCAGGTTCGAGTCCTGGCCCAGGTCAATTTTTCACTCATGTTGATTTAGCGTATTTAATTGTCTGATAAAATGTGTATTCTTATATTGTGTAACAAATGTTCAGTTCTCAAACAATGAGTAAACAGACTAACAGTTTTGTAGGATTGTTTAGGTTTTAACCTAAACAATCCTTACAAGACTCTACAAAGATTCAGCTAAGCTGGCATTAAAAATTTCAAAATTACAAGAAATGACAGAAAGGTTATAAACAAAAGGAATTTGAAGGCTGAAATATTCTTTACAGTACTTATGAAGAGCAAAATTAGATTTCTCTGGGACTGCAATTTCAAATCCTTAGTTTTATAATGAGAAATTTTTCCTGTATTTTTTTTCGCAAGTTTCCAATTTTTCTAACCTTTTCTCGGAAATAAAAAAAATTCCTGGCTTTTCTTCCGGAATTGTAAATTTATTTTATTTCCCCAGCCCCCAAAAATGTCCCTGATTTTTTCAAATTATCCAGGTTATTCAGGGAGCTACACACCTTGAAGAAAGGATGCATAAACAAAAATTTCGATTGTTCCTTCAGGATGCATAATTTTTCCCTTGAACGAGCATATTTAATATTAAATACATTGAATGTGTCTAATTTTTTAAAGGAAGACCCATTTTTGTAAATTATAATATCCAATTATAATTCATTTCAGTCCATTACTATTTTTAATGAAATTTATTTTGTAGAATTCAAAAAGTCAATAAAACGCTCAAAAAATCCTTGACAAATCTCACTTCATATTATGTGTTTTAGCCTTTTATTGTGTTATACAAAAAAGGTACACACACATATATAGTCAGTCTAAAACACATATGAGTTATGTTGTTTTATATTATGGCAAAGAAAACAAATGAGTAAAGGCAATCTACCTAATAAATGCAAAGAATATTTTGTTGCATTAAACCATTTACTTAATGCTATTAAAAAATACTAAAATGAATAAATTACTTTTCAATTCATTGTTATTTTTAATGAAATTTGTTTCGTAGAATTCAAAAACCAAAACACTAAAAACTCCTTAAAAAGTATCAGTTCATATAATGGTGTTTTAGTCTTTTGTTGTGCTATTGTGTTATTTATATATGTTATTTTATATTACTGCAAACAAAACAAATGGTTAAAAGTACTCTGTCTATTTATAAATGCAAAAAATATTTTGTTGCATTAAACCATTTACTTAATGCTACTGAAAAATAATAAAATGAATAAATTATCTTTCAGTTCATTACTATTTTTAATGAAATTTATTTTGTACAATTCAAAAAGTCAATAAAACGCTAAATAAATCCTCGACAAGTCTCACTTCATATTATGTGTTTTAGCCTTTTATTGTGCTATATATGTTATTTTATATTATTGCAAAGAAAACAAATGGGTAAAGGTACTCTGTCTATCTATAAATGCAAAAAATATTTTGTTGCATTAAACCATTTACTTAATGCTACTGAAAAATAATAAAATGAATAAATTACCTTAAGAGAAGATGCTGCAAACTTTCTCGCCGATCGCAAAATTCCCATGTTAACCTATGGGGAAATTTAATTATACGATCACTCATTACTTAATATAATTAACGAAATACGTTTTTTAACATCAGAAAATATATGTCCAATGCCGACGTAGAGCGTTTTTTTTTTTTTTTAATGTTGTCTTAAATTTAATTTTTTTTTTTTTTCAAGAAGACGATACATTTTGAAAATTTTGTTCAAGTGAAAATGTTTAAGGTGTCTTTTCTTTATTTTTTCTTTTTCTTTTTTTTTTTTTAATACAGTGAAACTTCCTACAACGGTAACCTTTGAATACCAGTCATGTTTTAGTGTTACCAAATCTCTTTCATAGAAATAAGATTGCACTAAACCTTCAAACAACGAAATCCGAACAACGGCCACCTTACAAGATTTTTTTTTTTCAAACTATATAACTGAGATTGCAAAGAATGTGGAGGAAGATTTGCTTATTTATAGTGCTGAGTTAAATAATATTTTAAATAGAGCCGGAATAACCATGAAAGGAAGCGAGTACGTGAATGTAGATAATGACTTGGCAGTTTTTTCAACTTTTAATACGAAGAAGAACTGACAGAAAGCAAGGCCAGTGAGAATAAAAGCGATAACGAAAATGAAGCGGAAAATAATATGAAATTATCACAAAATGGAAGCATAAAATCCTATTCTAATGTTCTGTTTAGCTTCAGAAAAATTAAAAATTTTGCACATAATCAAAAAGATAATTAATTGCTCAACAAACATATGGAAATGATTATGCATTTAGAGAATGAGATATGTTTTAAAAAGCATAATAATAACGAATAAGTGATTTCTTTAGGGTAAAATAATAGTGTGTATTTTTTAACTGTAAAAATAAAATAATTTTGGTCAGTTGTTTTGATTTTAATGTAATGTAATTTTGAGATTTTAAAACTTGGAACCTCTGAATAACTTCAACCTTCGAAGTACGGTCTCTTTAAGTAACGGTGGCCGTTATTCAGAGGTTTTACTGTACTTAAAATGTATGAAAATAATTTTTAGTAACTAGTATCAGTAAGCATCGAACGTATATTTTCTGATGATAGAACCCTTATTTCGATAATTATACTAAGTAATCAGTAATCGCTAATTAAAATTTCCCATAGATATGATTTTGCAATTGGCAAGCGGAAGATCTATCAGTTGAAGCATCCTCATAATTGTAAATGGAATAAAGCGAACAAATTGATATTTTGTAACATGCAGCACCTATATTTAAAATACTGATACTAGTAGCATATAGAGGAAATTTTCAGATTACCATACATTAATTTCTACATTATAATATCATTATATATTTTTAATAATGTTAATTGGTCATGTTTATGTTTACAACCCACAAGTGTCGAAATGTACCCTTCCACATGCTTCACGAGAGTTTACAATCCGTTGTGTATTTATTATTATTATTATTATTATTATTATTACAGAAAAGAAAAGGGTGAGGGAAACGATTAATTTATATTGAAATAAAAATAGAAATCTAATTAATCAAGAAATATGTTATAAACATTTAGTGGTGAGCATAATAAAGAGTTTGCAAAGAAACGTTTTTTTTTCTTTTTTTAAAGAAACTAAAAACTTTGGTTTATTTGGATTAAACAACTTTTCTTTTCAATTAAACCAGTTTTTTTATGTTTTTTAAATATTATTTCCTATTATATATATACATGCATATTTGTTGATCAAAATAATAAAAAATGTCGGATATTTAATATAACTTCATAAAAAAAAATGATTACAGTCAATTCTATAGAAAATTCAAATCATTTATAATTTAAACATTACTAGCAACAGTTGTGTCTTATGTTCAAAGAATAAACTGCTCTACACAGTGAAACATTGATTCCTTAAAAATCTTATGTAAGACTCTTTTAATTAATGATACCAAATAAATATTTGATAGAGTTTCATGAATATAATTTATTTTCCCACGGCTATTCAAAACATTTTCCTTGAAATACTTGTTGTCAGGGATTTTTTTCTGTCACAACTTTAAATGAGTAATTATGATCTTTTTTTTTTCAAAATAAAGCCTTTCATAAGGAATTCTTGGAAAGATTTAACATTTAGAAGTTGTATCTATAGTTTTTTTCGAGAAGTATTGTGTATTGTCATTTGACACTTCTCCTCCGAAATTAACAAGTTTCCAGGAAAAAAAAAAAAAAAAAGTGCCCAGTTAAACTGATGGCATTGGGCTCACAGGCTATTCACACTAATTGTATATTATACTCTTATTTCAAAGAATAATGCCCCTCGAAAAATAAAGAAATTGATAATAAATTAAAGGGGGTATTAGCACACCGTTCCCCGCCTTTATACTTAACCAATGAACCCCCAAAGCTATTCAGGGAAACGCCTTATTACAATGAACCTATATACAAAATTTGAAGCAAATAGGATAATTGTGCATGAAAAACTCATTTATCTAAATTAAGGGGGGATTAGCCCCCTCCCGCTCCCCCATTTATGCTTAACCAATGAACTCCCAAAACTAATCAGCCTTATGAGAATGTACCTATATACAAAATTTGAAGCAAATCGGATATTTCTATCAAGAGTTATCGCGTTACGTACATACATACGTACATACATACGTACGTACATGCAGAACCTACGGGCACATTAGCTCTTAGGCTTTAATAGCCTGTGAGCAAGACTAGTAGTATGTGCCAATCTCACTTTCGTTCACTTTCTGCTATCTCATACACGTTTCACATACACCAAAAACGAATCAGCACCAATTTTTGTCAAGGTCTAATGAATCTAAAAATTTATTAAATTCCGTGCATTAGTTCTTGAGATATGACTATCTCTAAAATCGTGTAAATCTTGAAGAATGCAGCATAGCAGCGCCATCTGTTGGGAGATTTACACCAAAACCTATTCAACAACTATTTATGTTAAAGTCTAACTGAATCTGAAGTTTGATGAAATTCTGTGCATTAGTTCTTGAGTTATAGCTATCGTGAAAATCATGAAAAAAGTAGCATAGCAGCGCCACCTGGTGGTCTGTTTACACCAAAACGTAACCAGCATCTATTTTCATCAATGTATAAGAGAATCTGAAGTGTCATTAAATTCTCTGCAATAGTTCTTGAGCTATGGCTATCATGAAAATCGTGAAAAATGTAGCATAGCAGCGCCACATGTTGTGCGATTTTCACCGAAAACTAATCAGCACCAATTTATATCAGGGATGAACTGAATCTAAAGTTTTACTAAATTCAGTGCATTAGTTCATGGGATAGAGTGCCCACAAAAATTTTGTCAGACAGACAGACATTTTCTAAAAACAGTCAAATCGTGTTCAGGACCCTCTAAAACATATAAATCTCCCGAAAACCGGATGTAGATTTTTTTCACGAATACAATACTTTATTTTTGTAAAGATAGAAGAAAGTAAAAAGTGATGATAAAATGAGCAGAGAAAACCCAGCTTTTTGGACGATTGAAAATATTGATATTAAAACACACAGTAGCTTTTTACAGATATTTCTCATGCACAAAAATATTTAAGCAGCCATAAACTTAATAAACGGACTTTTTTTCTAAGCTATGTTATATTAAACATTACTTTTGAATTACGAAATTAAAAATTAATAAAATTATGCATATTTAAACATGTTTTATGAAATGTTGATGTCTAAAACGAACATTATATCGATCTCCCCTCCCCCATTTTCTTGTTTGGTTCAAGATATTGGGTTTGATTGTGTTATAGGACATTTAAATATATCTTGTTGCATATTTTATTTAAAAGTATACAGGTGCTTATTCAACAAAATGTTGATTTAAAAATGTAAAAGGAAAAATGATTTTTTTCTCCTAGTTTATTTTTAATACCCAACCTCTTGTGCAATTTTGATCATAGGAGCCCACACCAATAAAAGATTTTCTCTACTTTGACGGTAGAGTGAAAACTAGTTCACTGAACACTTTTCCCTGAACACAATATTTTCTTCAATCATTACTTTACAATTATAAACAAATTCATCTTCAAAATGATTAACTTTTTTTGTATATAAATATCAGTATTAAAGATTTTTTTCATATTCAAATACTTCTTCTGATTTTGTTTTTTGAGTGATAACTCAAACTCAAAATTTTTGGCCATTAGATTCAGCAAGTAACAAAAAAAGGTAGGTTGGTATTATTAAAATGCTATAACTAGCCCCAATTTTTGAATGCCCTCTTATTTGACTTCATATCTTGAGTTTCTTTTTTCTTAATTCTTAAAGGATAATCTCATTTTTGAGTAGAGAAAAGTCTAAATATTAATTTGTCTTTGAAATTCGAAAAAAAAAAAAATATTTTTTTTTTAAGTCTATCAATTTTGAAAGCTACTTTTTATGAGTCCTTTTTACTACAATAATCTTATTTAAAGAAACTTTCTTTCAAAATAAAAATTCCGAAGACATTTTAAAGGACGTGCAACTGAAAAACATTTTACAAAGTGTTGTAAACTTCAAGGAGTGATTTTTAAAAAAAGGCAATTTAAAGAAATATCACAAAATATATCAAGTGAAGGCAGTTGAGAATGTATTTTATATATTTAAGTGTTGAAATGTTTTCGCTTCTGTATTTTGACAAATAAAATAACTTCGGAGAGTATTATCCGCGCTGCAGCTTTCACTCAATATAGACAGAGGAAGCATTTTTAATGTAAGGTAATTCCGATAGTTCACATATTCCTCAAACACAAAATTGGAAACAAGGCTTTCCATACAGTAACATCAACTATTTCAATTTCTGTTTAGCCCTTTCAAAGTCAAAATAATTATGTTTCTAAAATATTGAAATGATTCAGTGTTACCAGAATTGATATAAAAATGAATAAATCATTTTCTTGACGTAATATAAGCAAAATTTTATTCCAAAATTCTGGGTGTCTTTTGACAGTTGGGAATTAAAATTAAGTGATATAAATAGTATACTACCGCCCTTCAAAGTGTTAAGCTGCGAAATTATTTGAGGTTAAAATGTTAGCTTTGTTAAAATTATGCTATACCTTTTCTTGTTTGACACTGTATGAGAACATGAAGCTGAAGCTAAATTAGGTACCTCCAAACATTTTTTTTATTTTCAAGGATAGTTCATGTGAAAAAAAATAGCGACAATAACAACAACAAAAGGTCACACATGTGTAGTAATAATAATAGAAAAAAATCGCAGGCACACATACCACTTTCGCAATGACCAGCGACGTATAAAAGAAATATAATTGAAAATTCGACGACGATTCGAATATACAATAAAATACCTTTAAATAAAAAAATTATCTGACAGGTTAGTATAACAATAATAACTAAATTACTATATACACATATACATACACACGCATCTGTATATAAATATTATCCGTTCATATATTCTCGATTTTAATGAGATTTAATGGTTATTGTTCACAAAAGTTTTATATACACTATATTTCTAATGATGACCGGTCACTTGCGATTTTAGACGTTTTGTTAAATATCTGGAAAGATACAGGAGGAATTATCCTGAAACTTCAGGAGTGTAAACAACATGATAGACGTCATATATTTCCGCGAAGATTTTTTCCCGAAACCCCATAAGGGGCCGTCAACAAATTGAAGAAAAACGAATATCTTTTGGATAACCCTGTAAAAACTAATATTGCAAAAGCATTCAAATTGTAGACTATGATTAAGTGGCTTATTGTAATAATTTGGGTTCATTTTTATGAAGATAGCATGTATATTCGAAGAGAAATTCAGGTTTTTATAAAGACAGTCCCAAATTTTACCAAGTTTTTTGCTTATAATTTACAGAGTTTTTAATATAAAAACAAGTTATTTTCAGAAAATATGACAAACAAAATTATACACAATACCCTGCAATCAAAATTAAAAAATAATAAAAATTGTATGAAAAATGAGCAGGTTTACTAAATATTATTTCACTGGGCAAGCGCGAAATCAATCAAAATATACTGGGCATAATATATTAGCTAAATGTATAGACCAACTTTTATGAAAGTCTCAAAAACATAGCTTGAAAATTCTGATAGTAATCGTCGATAGAATAAGCTCGAATTTCGCTGTTCCCAAAAGGAAGCAAAAAGATGAGGGGTTGTATCCAAATATACTAATGAAATTTGACATAATAAGAATGAAGTGTCTCTCATTTTATATTTGATACAACCCCTCATCTTTTTGCTTCCTTTTGGGAACAGCGAATTTTGAGCTTATTCTAAATGACATGAAATAATATTTTACATTAATTGTTATATTTAAATACACGCACACACACACACACATATATATATATGGAAAACATCTCAATAAATCTACTGGGGAATCGATATATCAATAATCATAAACATTTTTAAAGATGGATGATGTCAAACGAAAACTGAAATAAAAAAGATTTAATCATATATTGGAACAAAATGAAATAGAGAAAAATGATGAAGAAAAATGAAAAGCAAAAGCAAAGCGACGCATAAGTGTTCATTCATCAGTCGGCAAGAACACATTCACGTGTTGCTGAAATTTATTTCATATAACAGACTAACAAAAAAAAAAAAAAAAAAAAAAAAAAAAAAGTCCAATGACAAAAGAGTAACGACTTGAAATAAAATGTATATTTATACCTATAAGCATTAAATGAACTTTATTTTAAGACTTTCATATAAATGTATATTTTCTAAATAATTCTTTCAAGTATGGCGCATTTATTTCTTTAAAAAACAAACAAACAAACAAAAACACTTTAAGGATTTTCTTACAAAAATGTAAGTATGCTTTTTTATAAAAATAACGATAAAATAGATAAGTAAATTAAATCCATTATTTAAGAAACATCCATTTTTTTAGATCCTCTATCTAAGGGA
Organism: Maratus michaelseni; assembly: GCA_963931845.1. Classification (NCBI taxonomy): domain Eukaryota; kingdom Metazoa; phylum Arthropoda; class Arachnida; order Araneae; family Salticidae; genus Maratus; species Maratus michaelseni. Next base: position 29,440,131 of record OZ007592.1, read on the forward strand.
TTATTGGCTGAAAAAAAATGTCTGAGAGGTATTATTTTTCTCACAAATACGTATTTAGATGGGGAAATATTTGCACTTACTCTATACCTATATTTCTACATGTTTATTAAAAAATTAACCCTAGATAATTTAACTATCGTAAAACTAGCTCCAATAACAAGAAATGAAAAACAACAATAACAAAAGATAAAATAGTTAAGGAATAATAACAAAATATTAAAAAAACACACAGTTGTTGTTTCGCTGCTTTACGTAAAATCCTACTAACGCTACGAAAATACATTACAGATGAAAAATCGTTTTGGAGTATTATTTTTCGATATCTAATTATCATGTTAGGAAATAATGTTTTCTATATTGCTTATTAGGGGCATTATTTAATTGCCAAGTCTACATAAAATGTTACACAATTATTTTATGCTGTGCATGCTATAAAAATTGACATTTTTTACACATGTAATTAAAATTATTTTGTAAAAAGTAAGAAATGCTAATTTTTTTTGCAAATATTGTACATCCCACTAGAAACAATTGGAATGTAGTGTCAATATTGTAAAAACCCTGAGAGTACACTCGAAATAAATGCTGTGTAATACTGATATTGAATACATATTGGTATTTTGCCTGCTGTATTTCTTGTTAAATATAAATACTTTTACCGATATTGGCGCTTCGATAGAAGTATTTGCGATGTTCATCCATTTTGAGCCATCAACAAGAATATTGGTTGTTGTATAACATTTTCAAATTAAAAGCATCTCTATATTGGCGCAGCATTGTACAAAAATGGTTCGTAATGTTACAAATATTGCGTCAAATATTAATTTGCTGACAAAGATATTATATGTATTATTTTTTTTAATCTAATATCGAAGAAATAACAAAATTAGAAAAAAAAATGTGTAAAGCAATTAAGCAACGATCTTATTCTTTTATGAAATACTGTATTTATTGTCTATCTATATGAAAGCGCGTAAAAATGTAGAATTCCACATATAATATTATACGTTAATACACCAGAGCTATTTATAAGCGGTTGTTTTCTCAGAACGACATTTTTTCCCTTTTCCTCCACTGTCGTGTCCAGGATGTTCAGTTCGAAACGTCAACTTTGACATCGTTTTCTGAAAATTCTTCTGCCTTTATCGAAAAACGAAAAAAAAAAAAGAAAAAAAAAACATTTTCAATTACATAGTTTCTTAATAAGAGCACTTGATAAATTTTCCATAAACATTTCCCCTCGTGGTGAAAAGTTCCTATGCTTAACGTCTTGGACCTTTCACGAGAGGGTGATTTCATTTCATTTCATTTGTCAATTTGATACGTTTGCAAACAAAAATAAATTAAAAAAATTGTGTCAGAAAGTAGCCAGTTTGAATTTGAGAACAGTCTGAAATACTTTTCGTACAATGATATGATAGCATAGCATAATAATTCTCGTAAAATAAAGATGAAAAATTGATTTTAAAAGTTAAATATTTTCACTGCTGTTAAGATCAGCAATCTAGTTTCTTTATATCCCAAAATTCTTAGTGACATTATTCTACATTTTACTTTTCGCTTGATGTTAAACGGTTTATCTTCAACATTACACAAGTTTACAGTATAATCGCATCACCATCATTCTGATCAATAAACATTTACTTTTTTCTTGATGTCAAGCATCTATTCCTGGAAATTTATGTTGTATGTACATCATAATTGTCATTATGCTGTTATCTTGTTTAATAAACATTTCATATTTTTCTTGATGAAGGGGTCTCAGAAGTCTTACTTTTTCATTGAAGGTGCAATTTAGCATCATGTCAGATTTACTTTTATTTCTGATTCTCTATGAAATACAAATACTTGAAATTTTTACCACTGAAAGCTTCCTATCTGTTCTATATAACAGCACAATTATTTCAATATTCTACAACTGATATTTTACTTTTTTTAAATGATTAATTTTGATTAAAATTTTTAAAATACTTTTTGACTTGAATCCATTGCGCGCACCATTTCTCAATAACTGATAAAGCAATTTGTATGAAACTTGGCAGATGCATTCATTTTGATGCAAGTAATAACTTCATCAAATTTAGTATTATAACTGCATTGGTTATTTCAAATTAGGATTTTATCAATTGAAAAAAAAAGGAATTTTTTCAAAATTTCATAACCTAAATTTAAATTTTAAAAAAAGTTAAACTTTTATCTGGTTAAAAATGAAGTATACGTTCAAGGTACATTTGTTTTACATCATTTTCAATACTATTTGGTTATCACTCTAAAACCAATAATTTTGCTACAATCTTGCGCGCAGTGCATGAAAGTCAATAAACGGATTTAATTTTTTTAAATCAAAATTAAACATTTAAAAAAAAGTAAAATATAATTTGTAGAATATAGAAATAATTATGCTACATAGAAGAAATATTAAGCTATATAAATGTGACATGATGCTAAATTGCGCCTTCAGTGAAAAATTAAGACTCCTGAGACCCCTTAAAACTCTATTCTTCAACTTTACGCAAGATCACAGCAGGAATCTCTATCATTCTGCTGGGTAAATGTTTATTATGTCAAACGTTCAATTTGTTTAAATCATTGTATGTAAAGAGACCTTATTTAAAAATGGATAAGACATCATTACGTTATTATTTTGCTCAATGAAAAGTTTGCTTTTCGCTTGATAAAGTGTCAGTCTTCAGCTTTACACAAGAATAATGATTTTATCATCATGCCATGCAATAAACATTTTGCTTTTCTATCCATGTCATCAGCTCCTTCAGGTTTATCATATATTCCACTTATTATTAAGCTATTATTTTATTCAATAAACATTTCACTTTAGGCGTGAGGTAGTTACTCAGTTCTTAACCACGATATTTTTCCGTTAATGGTGTGATATACATACATAAAAAATGAACACATTATCTCAATATCGACTGAATTACTACATCCGTCAGGGCTTCTTCCGTAATAGTAAATAAGCGATCATAAAAGGCATGCTTAAAGATAACATCCGATATCCCAATTCTGTGATCGTAGGAAGTTGTAGATGTGTATTGAGTGGAGTGAGGGGGAGGGGTATGAGACCAAAATGGCGAGCAATGGAAAAACCCATAGTTCCTTAAAGAGATCGATTTCCAGTGGGGTGCAGAGGAAACGAGCGGAAGAAATGGAGGACACCAAAAAGAGATGAAACGCCAAACGCCACTGAAAAAGAGATTCCAATCGATTTGCTGAGTAAGGAGGATGTAGAGGAGAGGGAGGGAGTGAAATAAGGTGGATGGAAGAATTTGTGCCAGAGAAAGTCTTTGTCCACAGAAGGCGAAAGCTTTTCTTATGTTCCGGTGGTATATTTTCGGGTTCGTACACACGATTCAGAAGTCGGTTTTGACCGGCTATTTATTTTGGGTTTGGTAAATCGGACAGCGGTATGGGAGGCACGCAGCGCCTTGCGAAGCAGGGTGGTGTTTATGAAGCAGAAAGGGGTAAGGGGTGTGGAAAGGAGGTTTGAACGGAGCCACTTTTGAGTTTGTCGTTTTCTGTTTTCTTTTGTAAGGTATATTTCTGTTGCCGGGGGAGGATAGGAAAGGATTCTTCTCAGATGCTTTTCAGGAAGGCATTTTAGAGAAATGATAGGTGTCACAGATAGATCTAAAATGCTCGCTTGGGCACGTGAAAGGAGTCGATATTTCTGGACGTGAAAGTTCTTTTAGAATATGATTTGTCGTTTGAAAAACTTCTACTCGTATGATTTCTTTATCAATAAGTTTGTCTGAGGTAAATAATAATAATTGTTATTATGATAAAAAGTGTAATTAAGTACCCATCGTTTATTGGAGTTCCCTTATCTTAGGTTTATTCGGTTGAATTACCCCAAGTAGCACAAAATAGTTGAGTCAACGTTGGCTAATTGTTGATTAATTGCCGTTCCACGTTGGTTCACACATAGAATAATAAAAGAATTAGAAGTAGGATAAGGGTTTTTTTACACAGGATCTTCTCTGCTGCCTGTTTGCTACCGGATTGTTTTATTTAGTGCTTGCTACCGAAACTAATTTCAAGCAGGTCAATAGTGGTAAGGCTGCGATCAGTGCAGGCCAGTAGCGCGAGCAATTCATATGTATAACCCTACTATTAGCCCCAACGCGCTTCAGGGCTAAACCGGCTTGTCATCCTCCTTCTGGTTCATGCTTAATTCTATGGGTCCACAGTAAGAAATATCCACCTTGTCGTACTATTAGCCAACAAACCATTTGGCAACAACAGCTCAACAGTGGTCAAACCGTTCGCTGCTCAGAATACTACTCAGATACGCTTCAACTTAGAAATATCTCTGTACCTACCGTTTCCCAACCAATTGCCAACACTAGCATTCCTTATCCTACCATTTTCCAACGGTTTTCAAAAACTGCCAAAGATGAGCAAACAAACTGTGATACTTGGAAAGTACTACAAGATGTTACTGCCTAAAAATTGTCTGAGCAATTTGTGTCGGCCAGAGTTTTCCAAGATATCTCAGCTGGTAGAGTGTTGGCAAATTAATCCAGTGGTCCTGAGTTTGACTCCTTGCCCAGATATATTTTTATTTAATTGAGAACATTTCTATTGGTTTGATTTTTTTTTTAATCAACCAATTTAATCAAGCTAAAAATAATAGAAAAATATCTTCATAATTTCCGTTGGTATATTTTCCGGTTCGTTCACACGATTCAGAAGTTGGTTTTCACCGGCTATTTATTTGGGTTTGGTAAATTGAACAGTGGTATGGGGGGGGGGGGGCACGCAGATCCATGCGTAGGTTTGTGTGTATGAGCAGAAAGAGGAAAGGGGTGGAAAAAAAGATTTAAATGGAGACAATTTGGAGTTTGTCGTTTTGTGCATTTTTTTTTTTTTTAAGCGGATCTCAGACATTTTTATTTTTATTTTGAGGGTGGTGTGACATTTTCCCATATCCCAGCTGAGTTACTTTACTATGGACCGCAGGAGTTGTCGGGCCGAACCTAAGGAAGCGATCCATCTCCTACGCTGAATGGTTTGGACATTAGGGAAACAATACTGGAGACTGGCTGGCACCTACCCGACGGTAACGAATTATTGATTCTACTTGTGAGGTCGCAGATGGAGAGGGTTCCCAGAGACCATCGGACGCCAAGGGAAGTCCTTTAAAATCTGCGAATGGGAACCAGATATCGACAACGATAGGCTGCCGTAAGTTTGAGAGGCCGGGATGAACCTCCCCCCGCTCCCCTTTTTTCGGAGGCTAGAGAAAGAAGAGAAGAGGAGAGAGGAGATGGTTCTTCGGAGGCAAAAGGGTAGGACGTGACCCTGAAAAAGCAGAGTCTTGCAGTGAAGCGAGAGCGAAGTGAAACGGAGGGAGGACAGACGGCCCTGTCTGGTGTAGAGACCTAGAGGAGAAAGGAGAGACTTAAAGACTATCGCATGGTTTATAATCACCGCATCTCACGCACTCCTTAATTTATGTTAATACCGAAATCTATCGGAGGAATGTTTTGTAAGTTGATGTTACAAATAAAAGAAATATTTCTTTTAAAAATCAGCTATAGTAATTACTCCGGTTAGCCACAGCTACCAGTTCGAATTTTATAAATCCCGCCGGAGTTTTTACAGATGGTGGCAGCTTCAAGGGATTTAAAGTGGTGAAAGAAACGTGCGTGACAAAGTTTTATGAATTCGGGGCAGAGTAGGACAACTCGCCGAATTTCTTCAGAATCTACACCAGCCGTTGGGAACCTGAATCTACATACCGAATCGGGGCAGAGCAGGACAACTCGCCGAATTCGTACAGAATCCTGTGATAGAGAGACAGATTCCGCTGAATCGAGGAAGATCCACCGACCCCAAAGTGACCCGCCAAAACCAAGGCAGAGACCCGAGCTGATCTGAAACTGCATCCGCTGAACCAGCAACCAGAAGCATCCGAACTTTGCTGACAGTGTGGAGAGAAAAGAAAGCAGAATCACCGCCGAGAATCGCAGAGCTATACCCAGGTGAGCACTTGTTTCATTCTCAGTGGAGGCTTAGTGTGTATATTTTTAATTTTGGACAGGAAGCAATTTTTCTTTAATTATTTGTGTTCGGTAATATAAGTAAAAATTTTAAATATTAATTACCAACAGATGTTTTTGTGTGTTGAAGGTAAATTAAAAGTGTAACAAACTTTAAATTCATCTTGTTTCTAGTAATTGAAAAATTCTTTTAATCTTTTTAATTAAAAATTTTTTTGTTTGGTGAAAAGCAAATTATGTTAATTGTATTTTTCGGCCGAAATTTTTAATGTGCTCTCTTATTTTGAAGATTGCTAAGGAATTAAATTTTGAATTTAAAGAAGTTGTAAGACTAAGTTGAAGTCTGTTAGTAATTCAGTTAAGTTAAGTAAGATATATGTTTTTTTTGGCAAATTGTAGCCTATATGTGGAATTGGTTTGCTTGTAATTCAAAATTTCATGAATATTGATTGTATTTTGTGTCGGGCAGAAACTACTGTATTTATTTTTATGTTGTTTTGGGGGTGAAAAAAATTGTGTATTTTTTTTTATATTGCATTTATGTGCGGGAAATTGGAATTAAATTGTGTTAGAATTTAAAATTAGTGATTATGGCAGGCATATCGGGATTTCGAAAATGCGATCTACAAACCCTTGCGATAGAATTTGAAGTAGAGGTTTTGTCAAATGATACAATTCCTAAGTTGGTTAAAAAGATAACGGAAGCCCCCGATTATGATGAGACTATGGCGTTAAACCAATTAAAGTTGATTGAAGAAGACCGTGTAGAGAGATCGAAATTGGAAAAAGATAAAATTGAGAAAGAACATGAGCTCGCGAGAATTAGGGCCGAACGGGAAAATGATACTTTAACGTTATCATCTAGTCAAATAGAAAGGGAACCTAAAATTCTGTTAAAAAATGTGTTACCTAAATTTGAAATGGGAAAATCGGAGATTTCCTTATATCTCAACTTATTTGAGAGACAGACATTAAAAGCGCAATTAGATAAGTCGCAATGGGTAACAAATTTGCTAGGTTTACTTCCTATAGAATTGACAGAAGTTATTCTTAGAGAACCACCAGACGAAACGGACAATTTTGATTTTGTGAAGGGTAAATTACTCGAAAGGTTTAAAATTAGTGCAGAAGACTTCAGAATCAAATTCGTAACAACACCACGGACCGAAGAAAAAAATTGGAAAGATTTTTCGTATGAAATTACGAATTATTTCGACCAATGGTTAAGCGGTATTCAGGTGTCTGAATTTAGTCAACTTAGGGACCTGATAATTACTGACCAGATCAAACGGAAGGTGCCCTCCGAAATTAGACAGCATTTTATTGACTCATGGAGTACAATAATTACGCCATTGGATCTGACCCAAAAACTGGATCATTATGAGGCGGTCAGAAGAACGGAGAGAAAACAAGCTCCCCCTAAAAACCCAAATAATGGAAAATCGTTTGAGAGGAGTAGATTCATCGAGAAACCGAAAGTGGAACAGAAAGGGCTTGAAGTAAAAAGAAACTGGCGTGATCGGGATGAACAAAAAAATAGGGACGAGATTTTTGAACGGAGAAGAGGTATGTCCTGTTTTATTTGTAATAGCCCCGACCATCTCCGATACTCTTGCCCAGAACTAAAAAGGATAAATGATAAACCCGAAATAGTGTGTCAACTGGCAGACTTGAACGATTTAGATGAGAGTTTCGATCCCTATCTAAGCGAAGGGATGGTAAATGGGAAAAAAATGAAGATATTTAGGGATACGGGCAGTTCGTTGGACTTACTTAGTGCAAATGACGTAACCAAGGAACAGTATACGGGAGAGGTAGTGAGAGTAAGACAACCCCTTGATAATGAAGTAAAAAGTCTACCCCTCGTAGAAATAAGACTTCAGACAGATGTGGGTGACCTTTTAATCAAAGCCGCAGTGGTAGATAAGAATACCGAAATGTCTTATTATTTATTAGGGAACAGAACGCAAAATTTGTTAGACAAAATTAAAGCGAAACTGCCTATTAGCCTTGGGAATTTGACGCAACAGAAAAATCGTGAAGAGGACAATTCAATTCCCCCTAAACCCACAAACTTGTTAGCTTCGGATTACGACAATAATCCGCACGGTAAACTTCCTACGGAAAAAGAAAGGAAAAGAGGAATTAAATTATCCCCCAAATCTGAGAAGTCAGAAACGACTAACATGGATAGTCAGAAAAGAAAGGGTTTTGATACTATACTCCCCTACAGTCTAAGCGGGAAAGAAAAGCATTGTGAATCTCCCCCTAGAACAATTTTAGCTAGAGAACCCGTCTTTCTATTTTCAGGGGAAAGTACAAAGGGAAGAAGTAAAAAGGGTCTAGCGAGGTCCCTGAAAGAAGGATCTTGGGAGAAGCGAGTAGCTGACCGGTTATTAGTTGCTTTTAAAAGACGCTTATTCAGAGAACTCGCCTTATACAAATCCCGTTACAAGGTTAGTTCGCAGAAAGAAATAGGGCGCGTCGTAACTGACCCTATTCAAATAGTATGGCCTTCTGGAAAAGAGCTGGGACATTTAAAGTCACGTCCCGAAGAAAAGGGAAAAGAGTTGAAAACACCTAATTCCAATGCGAAAGTTATGGATAATTTGTTCCAGGATAGGGAGTCAGGTAGTGTTAAGACAGGCGTAAGTGAAACGAGAATAGAAAACGTAATGAAAAATTCCGAAGGGAATGATAGGTGTGAGATTGTCACAAAGGGATGTTCATTTTTAGAGAAGAATGAAATCCGGGAATTTAAGGATGAGGGACAAAATAAAGACACCGTCTTAGAGGCAAAAATTAAGTTTAAGTCTTCGGGAAGGAAGTCCTCAAAAAGGGTGAACCGGTATCGCGCGTTAGGAAGAAAGCAAAAGAAATTCTTCGAATCTAATTGTTTAGAAACCTCGGGTTTCCTATCGCCGCAAAACAAAACTGAAATCAGCGACGTTAAACAGTGGGAAAACAACGCCGAAAAGAATTTCCGACTAATTAGAGATTTTGGAAAAAGGCAGGATATTCGCAGATCCTTAGGATATAGGCCAGGGATACCAAATTCCACATGTAGACTGTTTAAGTAGAATGGAATAAATAACATTCCACTCAGTAATTTTGTATATAGTTTTTTTAATTTTGTAATTGAAATAATTGTGGATTTGAATCATACAATGAATATTGAAATTTAATTTAACGATGTGAGTCTGTAGAGTGTATTGTAAACTTGTGAATAATAATGTTTAAGGTAAGCCTCTATTGAGAATTAACATGTGTTGGGTATGGATGGAAGGCTAGCGCACCAGTAATGATGTAAGATTTTCCAAATGCTTGAAAAATCTCAACTGCTGGAGGGGGTAATGCTGTGACATTTTCCCATATCCCAGCTGAGTTACTTTACTATGGACCGCAGGAGTTGTCGGGCCGAACCTAAGGAAGCAATCCATCTCCTACGCTGAATGGTTTGGACATTAGGGAAACAATACTGGAGACTGGCTGGCACCTACCCGACGGTAACGAATTATTGATTCTACTTGTGAGGTCGCAGATGGAGAGGGTTCCCAGAGACCATCGGACGCCAAGGGAAGTCCTTTAAAATCTGCGAATGGGAACCAGATATCGACAACGATAGGCTGCCGTAAGTTTGAGAGGCCGGGATGAACCTCCCCCCGCCCCCCTTTTTTCGGAGGCTAGAGAAAGAAGAGAAGAGGAGAGAGGAGATGGTTCTTCGGAGGCAAAAGGGTAGGACGTGACCCTGAAAAAGCAGAGTCTTGCAGTGAAGCGAGAGTGAAGTGAAACGGAGGGAGGACAGACGGCCCTGTCTGGTGTAGAGACCTAGAGGAGAAAGGAGAGACTTAAAGACTATCGCATGGTTTATAATCACCGCATCTCACGCACTCCTTAATTTATGTTAATACCGAAATCTATCGGAGGAATGTTTTGTAAGTTGATGTTACAAATAAAAGAAATATTTCTTTTAAAAATCAGCTATAGTAATTACTCCGGTTAGCCACAGCTACCAGTTCGAATTTTATAAATCCCGCCGGAGTTTTTACATAGATTACTTTTATAATAGAAAAATATCTTCATAATTTCCGTTGGTATATTTTCCGGTTCGTTCACACGATTCAGAAGTTGGTTTTCACCGGCTATTTATTTGGGTTTGGTAAATTGAACAGTGGTATGGGGGGGGGGGGGGGGGCACGCAGATCCATGCGTAGGTTTGTGTGTATGAGCAGAAAGAGGAAAGGGGTGGAAAAAAAGATTTAAATGGAGACAATTTGGAGTTTGTCGTTTTGTGCATTTTTTTTTTTTTTAAGCGGATCTCAGACATTTTTATTTTTATTTTGAGGGTGGGAAAAAATTGTAGTCAGTTGATTTTCAGGAAGGTATTTTACGGAAATGATAAGTATCACATATAGATCTAAACTGCTCGCGTGGGCACGTGAAACGAGTTGATATTTCTCATTGTTTCCTCTTCAACGGGACATAAAAGCTGTGTTAGAACATCCTTCGTATTTTTATAATTAATTAATTATTTTGAGTTGAAAGAAAATTATTTGTTGTTAAGTATCATCATTTACATGAACAGCATGCGCGAAATACTTGTAAATTCTTATCGATGGTAAAAGTCACGTACGTGACGTCTTCACACACGTACCTGTGAATCTAGTGGTTACTTGAGCTTACTACTACACTTAAAATTTTGTGCTGGTTTTAACCAACTTTTGGTGCTGCAACCATAACATGGTAAAACCTTGTTACAACATTTTAGAGATCCTGTTGAATCATAGCTCCAAATGCTGAAATGAGATTTCACTATCTTATGGTTGCAGGTATTCCACCTATACAATTCAATTCTCTTTCAAACTGTTTTTTTAAGTATTGTAAAACACTTTAAGCAACTTAGACTATATTCTTCCTTCTACAATAGTAGTTTTCCCCTTTTTTCAATTTGTGAATAAATAAAATTTTCCCTTTGAGTCCGATGACTAATATAAAAATTAACCCCAAGCGTGTTTCGAGCCTGGAATCGGGCTCGGGCTGATCCCATCTCATCTACACCCACAGTGTCAGTTTTAGAAAACATTTTCTCAGATTTTTTTTAAGCAAAAAGAAGAAATATTAAATATCATCATATTTTGAAAATAAATATCGGATACATATTATGATATATATCATCGAATCCTGCAAACGACAGCAGGAGACGATCCCATAATATCGTTCAAAAGTAAAATTTCTCTCTATCTTGAAATCTAATTATTAAAATAAGCTGTGAATGCACATAGCCGTGTTTTTGTAAACGCTTTTTTTTTTTTTTTTTTTGGCCTAAGATTATGTTTGGTTCCAACTCATTGTATCTCAAAAATGAAATATTTCATTTTGATTATTTTAATCGGATGATGAAATTAAAATTTGCCTTGGAGATTAAACATTAGCATGCTCAAATTTTAACCTCTTCTATTAAAATTTAAGATAAAATGTATAAAGTTTGCTTTTTCTGGGCCGATTTGATCCAAGAAACCCGAATATAGTGTCAAAAGTGCGGTTATTATTAGTAGAAAAAACAAAGGTGGTACAATTTTTCGTATGTAGACGACACTCAAATCCTAACTCGTGAGCAACATTAGATAGTAGACATAATTAGCAATCGTTTGGTACTAGTAACTTTTTTATACAATGATTTTCGGCAGAATTGACTGTGGGAGAGATATTCTTTTTTTTCCCATGACTGTACAGGTATAGCTCTTAGGTTCATTAATGGATGTTAACTGCCAATAGAGACATACTGAATAGATTTTTATTAAAAACAGATTAATTCTTAATTTGTAATCGACAAATTATGAAAAGCAAGTACTTTTCAAGGGAAGTTTTGGAGTTAAGTTGGTTCTAAAATGCGCTGCTCGACAACGCAAAACTTTCTGGCACATTTTCTGACTCATTTTTAAACTAAAAAGCATAAAATTGGCGGGAATGACTATGGAAGCGACTTGAAATCTAAATGAGTTTTCCATTTTTTGATATATAAATTACTTATCAAGTTATAAGCGATTGTGGTCACGTGACGACACGATTTTCGCCTTTCTCGCTCTGCTGCCTCAGGAATTCGATTCAAAACGTCGACTTTGACAGTATTTTCTGAAAGATCTTCTGTCTTTACCAAAAAAATGGAAAACTTATTTCGATGACATAGTTTCTGAATAATAACACCTGCCAATTTCTTTCGTTTCCGAACAAAAATGAATTCAAAATTGTGTTAGAAAGTAGCTTCTTTCGATTTGAGAACATCAGCCTTAGGAATGGCTGAAAGTGCAAAACATTCTCAGAATATTTCAGATCATAAAGATTCAGATGATATTCAGTAGATATTTGGTGTAGAGAAATAGATCCAGGTGCTAATTAAACTATCGGGTTGATTTATTATTTTTACTTAATTTATTTTAGTGTGATTTAGTTTAATTTTAGTTATAGCATTGATTTAAGCTTAGCTTTCATTTTAAACCACAATTTTTTGGCTTATTTAGTTGTAAATTTGTACCTTTTTGAAAAATTGATAAGATACACTCATAAATGCATTATTCTGAAGCCTATGTATTTCATATTTCAGTTTAAAAAAAGCTTTAAATGGCTTTGTCCTGTTTTTTTTTTTTTTTTAAATACAAATTCTCCTATGAGCGTCGTATGAAATTGAAAGCGACAAAAATTTATTTTTGTTATCATATTCTGACGTTCGTTATAATTAAGTTCGTTATAATTAAGTTCGCTACAGCGGAGTTCAACTTCAGTTTAATTGAATCCCCTACCCAACGAGGCTTCAATAAACCGAATTTTTGATTTGGTATATCCAAGTGTTCGTTACATCCGATTAATAGAATATACGTAGGGAACTGAAATGGAATCTTGTTTTTTTCATATCTAATGGTTTGTTATAAACTCGGATCCGCTAAAGGGGAATATGATTGTACAGTTTTAGCGTATATTAACTATCGTTGAACTCCGCTATAACGAGCGTAAAACTCACTAAATTTATTTAGGGTTTGCTATATCCAGGGGCTCGTTATAACCCGGATTTGCTGTAGCGGAGTTTGACAGTATTACGTTACTTTACCATGTATAGGAAACAGCTACAGTTGAACCCCCTTATAACGAGCCTTCTACAGATTAAATTTTCGTTTTGCTATATATTCAAGTATTTGTTATATAAGAAAAGAATACATAAGAAAAGAAAAAGGGGGAAATATTCATTTTATCCAGAGGTCCGTTGTAAGCAGATTCGCTATAGAAGAATATGACTGTATTTCTCTATCATGCTTGGTAATAAGGAGGTACAGAGTTCCGTCTTAATGAGCCTTTATAAGAGACTGAATTTTTGGTTTGCTACATAGAGTTTTCATTATATACACTCGAACATCGCCAACGTGAATCCTAGGGAAATTATTTTTTTTTTCATGTTAACAGTAATTCATGTTATCAGTAACTAAATCTTTGTATTAATTTTTGCAGGACTGTGAGAACAATTCATGTTAACAGTAATTAATGTTAACAGTAATTCATGTTATCAATAAACAAAATATTTGGATTCATTTCAACAGGATTGGGACAATAATTCATGCTAACAGTAATCCATGTTATCAATAATTAAATTATTGTATTCATTTTGGCAAGATTGTGAGAACAATTCATGCTAACTGTAATTCATGTTATCAATAATTAAATCGTTGTATTCATTTTGGCAGGATTGTGAGAACAATTCATGTTAACAGTAATTCATGTTATCATTAACTAAATTTCTGTATTCATTTTGTCAGGATTGGGAGAACAACTGAAGGGGTCGGGGCAAGAAAGTGCCAAGCCCCATTTTTGAACTTCTGAGATATTTCAATTTGAAAATTGGATCCAATACTCAAATCAAGATATATAACCCGCCATATTTCGAAAATGTCTTAGTAACATTTGAGATATTCTGAGTAACAATATGGCATTACTTTAATGATATTACTATTACGTTTTTTGTAAATTAGCTATCTTCATTGGGGGCATAAACATCTGGGGCAAAAACGAAACCTGTCACATAGGCTGCCACCAAGTGACATTAGAAACAAATTATATGTTGGATATTATAATTTACAATATTAAGCAACAGATTACAGTATTAGACTTATTACACCAAAAATGTGGCTTGGCACTTTCTTGCCCCGACCCCCTCAATTCATGTTATCAATAATTAAATCGTTGTATTCATTTTGGCAGGATTATGAGAACAATTCATTCTAACAGTAATTCATGTTATCAACAACTAAATCTTTGTATTCATTTTGATAGGATTATGAGAACAATTCATGTTAAAAATAATTCATGTTTAGCGTGTTCACGTTAACGAAGTTCAACTGTATATAACTTAGAAGATATAAAACTAGAAAAACATAAGATTTCATTTCGTTATCTAACAGGGATGTAGTGGAGGTATACGCCGTATACCTCCTGATTTTTTATGACAACATCACTGTTGAGCTTCGATATAACCCGGTTTTACTATAGCAGGATTTAATTGTATTACTTTACCTTATACAGGGAACAGTTAGAGCACCAGCCGTTTTATTGCATCAAAATTTTGTCAACAAAAATTCGCTTCAACTCTCTCTGATTACTCTCTGTTTTCTACATCCAGTTTAAACTCGCTTCATTTATCTACTTCATCCAAACTTTTGTTAATTTATACCCGTCCCCCCATTTCGCCCTGGATTTAGTTATGAAACAAGGTGTGTGCGGAAGTCGCCGCCAAACTCTTCGCAAGTCAGCGAACGGAGGTAAACCGCGGTCTACGTACCGCCTAATCTCATCCATTTGTCAACGCTTTCGGACCGCCTAATGAGGTGTCACAATTCCGTACCTCCCTCTCTCCCCCGCACCTCCAGAGATTTCCTCGTCCCTCCGTATAATTTTCGACTTGTCCCCTCCTTCGAACAGTAGGCTTCTGCAGCGAAGCACGGATAGTAGATGGGAAAAAAAGGTTCATGTTAATATTTATGTGGTCTGTGACTTCGTTACGCTTGGACCGGCATTACTTCGGTCCCATGGGGGAATACCGAGGGAAGTTCAAAAAATGTATCCGAAATAAACGGGATAAATCTTTCGATTTTTTAACTTTGCAGCGAAGATGAAATACCGTGATTAATTCGGTTTCTTTGTTTATCCGCGCTTTATGCTTTTAACCTTCCTTTCTATGCAACCTCAATTTTAACGGGATTGGGTATAGATTAGTAATGCAAGTATTTTTTTTAAATTTTCATTTAGTGATGTAAAATAGGAGTTTGTAACGCTTTACTTATTCAAATAATAAGCCTATAAAATGGAAAGATAATAACATTAATGAATAGGGTCGGTCGATTATCAGTATTACCCAACAATCGATTGTTTCGAAACTATCGGCTCATGGTAATCGATTTGTCAATGAACTTCTTCACTTCGACTTCAATGAAGTCGACTTCTCATATGCGTGAATTTTTAATTTAATTTTTCCTTAAACTTTTACAAATTTATTTATTTTTGTAATACAGTGGGATTCTTTAATTTCGAGTGTGAACCAAGCTGGCTACAACTATGTACGAGGGGGCTAGATCTAGTAAAATGGGTGTGCGCTACCCGACAACTAGGTACGTAATAAAAAAAAAAAAAAAAAAAAAAAAAAATTATCAGATTTAAAAAAAAAAATTAAATCGGATTTTTTTAATTTAAATTAGATTTGTTTTTAAAACCTCACACAATATTATTATTTTGTGATTTTTCTTTTAATTTATAAAATAAAAATTATACACACACACACATGCATGATACAAGTAGTACCAATATATATATTATTATTACACAATTTATATAAATGGTTAAAAGGTAACATTTTAGGTTATTAAAATATTACACACAATGCATGGAAAACTGCAAACCAGATGTGAAAAATCAATTTAATCTTTTTAATTTTAGTTAAAATAAAACTAACTGCAGCACATAAAAATTTTAAACATTTTTCGAAGTAAATTAAGATATTAACTTTTCTTTTTTGTTAAAGTGCTGGTACAGAAAAACGAGTTTAGCAGCTTTATCAGTTTCTAAGCAATTCCTAATTTTCGATTGTTCTAAACCAAAAGCAGAAAACAGTCGTTCTACTGAACCAAATGAAGCTATTGCAGTAAAAAGCTGGTTGATCATGAATTCAATCAAGTTTTTTTAGAATCATCCTTTTTGATAACTGTAACCTTTCCACCATTTTCTAAAGGACTAAATTCTTTCACTATATTAGATTCAAACAAAAATTTATTGAAAGGTTTAGATTTTGCTTCAAACTTTAATATAATAGGCATCACCAAAGTACAGTATTTCTCTTTAGCAAACAATAATGCTGACATTTTCTCAGAGTTTGTTAATTTATCTCCTGCCTAACAGGGATTCAAAAGATAGGATAAAAAATGTTTTGGACCCAAAGCTTACTTGTAACGAGCATTAAGTGTGATATTTGATTCAAATAAAATTCCAAAATTATGCATTTTGAGTTCTCAGTCTTTCCCACTCTACATTACAATGTATTTTTGTCAAAACATAATATTTATTACAATCTTGAACTTTATTTAAAATAATGATATAATGATAAATGAAATTTAAAAAGTTAATTTAAATCAATGATTTTTTTTAAATCAGTTGATTTTAATCATGATTTAAATCTTGATTAAAATCGAGCTGATTTAAATCAATGAACCCTGCACGACGAGAACATGGCAGCAAACCTCTGGAGGCAAACTGTGTATAGCGTTATTATCTCGAAAAGGAGGAGATCCAAGGAAAGAAAAAACAATTACAGAAATTGTAGATCGTCCCCCAGTTAGTCTAAATTGAAGTCTTACATGTAAACATAACTTTATTTGAAGACCTGAAATGTAATTTTAGTAAGTAGCTCAATATGTTCACAATTGGCAGCAATAAATAATGCATTCTACATGTGCCCCGATAGAGCACACTTTGAGAATACATGACTTGATTTTCTTATTAAAATAAAATGTGTCTTATTTAAATTAGTTAGTTTTATTAGTAAATGTGCATGCGCCTTATAATGCCACATTTATGCATGCAATTAGGGACGTATTTAAGCTAGTGATTGGATATATACTATAAATTACACTTAAGGCTTTAAATAAAGTATTTTTTTTCAAGCAAGACATCATTTCAGCAAGAGGCAATACCATCGGTATGCTAACATTCTTTAAACGTACCTTAGTTTTTGAGAAATCGGGTTTAAAGTTCAACATTCGCATAATATCTGTTCAACATGTCTGCAACATTCGCAAAAAAATGCAAGCAAAAAAATTGTTTTTATAGTGATATTTTTAATGCTATTTTATGTTGTGATTATGTTTACCATATATGGCATTGATAAAATTATTTTTTAATACATTAAATTAAATTGTTTGTATTCATATATATATTGCACGGATTACAGGTTTTTCAGAATTACAGGATTGGAAATTAGTGGTGCTCTATTATAAATTTTTTAAAAATTCAGTAATTTAATTGAAATGCACACACATGCTTCTCTTATATATTAATGAATCTAAATAATTTCCTCTTCACTAATGTAAGATAATTTTTCTCTATTTAATTTCTCTATCTTATTTAATTTTATTTACATTGCTATGTCATCTATCGATATATTTCTTATTATATCAATGATACGTATTTTATTTCGATGCAGTTATTTTAGTGAAATGCGCGTATGTTTCTTTTATATTATTGAATCTAAATAAAATAGTCATTGAGACAATTTTGGCATCATGTAGAAAAGGTTAATTACATTGGTTGAAAGTAATAAACTTTTCCTTCTAAAAATATGAGGGGTTGATTTTACATAGGAATAGATTTTAAAGATTTACTTAAAAATATAAACTTTCATTTGCGAAATTCTTTTAGAGAACTGTCATTGCTAAGAAGACAAACTTGAGTTGAATATTAAAAATAATTATTGTGAACTAAATAAAAAATACCTCAGTCTATTTAAGTTGTTATTGGTAGATATTAAACAAACATTTATATATCTTTTCGCAGGAAGAAGAATTCTTAAATCACACCAAACTAATTTAAATTTAGTAATTAAAAACATCAGTCTATTTATTAAATTAGTCATATAATAATCAATATAATATAACAATAATATAAACAATAATAACAATAATAATTCATAATAATAAATCATATAATAAATTATACATATAATTATACTTCACTTAAGAGTATTTAATTTAATTTAAAGTGGTTCTCAAATGATCTGCTGTAAAACGCAAAACTTTCTGACACAATTTCTGACTCATTTTTAAACGCACAGACATAAAATTGGCAAACCTGACTATTGAAGCGATTTGGAATCGAAATGAGTTTTCCATTTTTTTTAAATAAATAAATTACTTATCGAATTATAAGCGATTTAGGTCACGAGATGACACTTTTTTTCCCTTCCTCGCGCTGAAGCGTAGGAAATTCTGTTCAAAACACCGACTTTGACAGCGTTTCTAAAAAAATCTTCTCCTTTTACCAAAAAATGGAAAACGTGTTTCGATTACAAAGTTTCTGAATAACAACACATTCTCATTTCATGTGTTTCCGAACAAAAATGAATTAAAAAAATGTGTCTGAAAGTAGGCCCTTTGTGTTTGAGAACAGCCTTAATGAAAATTGGATAGTGAACGCTCGATTGAATGAGCGACTGCTCGTTCGAGATAAAATTTCTTCTTATTTAGATAAGGACTGAAAGATATTAAATTTTAACAAACTGTCATTAATTAAAACACGCTTTGTAAATTATATACAACTTTCGTCGAACTAAAATTGTTTGTCAAAATTTATTTTGTTTTTGGCCCGCGAAAACATAAATCTGCATTACACGCGATTTGGTGTTGTCATCCCTACACTAGAAAAGACAGATTCATTGTAGAACTACTTTCCCTGCATTAGGAGTAGCAGGGCCGAAAAACAGCACGGTCAGGACTCCAATCCTAATACCAGACTTGAATGTTGGGTAAGAGAAAAATGGAAAAGTGCATGTAAAAACACATTTTTAGGTGCGTTCGTAATTATATACTAAATACGTAAGCACCTAGAGTCGTCGTCTGGTCCGTCCGTCTGTCCGCATATAAGAGCGCAAAAACTACCCAAACGAATGATTTGAAATTTAATATTTGAAGGGGTTAGAATGACAGTGGAGTAAATCAATTTTGTGATTTCAGAAATGAAGTGATTTAGTGAAACTTGGTGTATTTCCGTTGCATTGAGTGGTCCAACATGTTTTGCCCTCTAGCGACTCCCTAAGTGAACTAGGACTTAGGGATTTGACTGTCACATTGAACAGAAATTAATCAATATATGTTCAGTGAAAATATGGTTATCTCGATTTTCAAAATTTTTGACTTACTCCACTGTCATTCTAACCCCCTCATATATATAATCGTTGTAGAATTTTGTCAAGTCATTTCAAATTTTATGAAAATTGAATCAAAACAAAAATATACTAAAAAGAGTTTTCTTCATTCTATTCAATCCTAGCATACATAATTAATTCAGGGATACCCCATGATAGGTAATGATTCTAGGTTGCCATGGTGATTCAAGATGGAGTCATATTATTTCCGTATTGCTGAATTTAAAAACCGAATTTGTATTTGTTTAATTATAGCTCTACCGACAGTTTTTTTGGATAGCTTTTTCAGGGGAAATAGGTATGAAATGGAAAAATAGTCTAAATATGGATTTCAAGCTCTGAAATGTTCAAAGCTAGGCTCAAGTTTCCCATTGGAATTTTCAGTCAATGCCAATAAACGATAACATGTTGCCAACTTAAAACGTACTTATTTTATTACAGAAATTAATCCTATTATAATAGCATATGATAGAATTCATTTCACCGAAATAATAAATATGATTTTTATTTATTTATTTATTTATTTTTTATTTATTTATTTATTTTTTACATTGTCTTGTATTGGATATTTGCGCATAGTATAATTTTAATGTAACAGAATTGTAATTAGTTGTTTGTAAAAGTGTATCGAAACTTAATTTCATAAAATAAAATTATCTATATATATTATATATAATAAATCTGTACCTAAAATAAATTTTGTATTCGTGCATTTTTGCATAAGAGTGCGACAGCTATTGCACCAAGATCTGAATATGTATAAAACTAGCTATAGTGCGAACGCACCTCATTTGTCACGTTTGACGTACAATTTCCAACTTGTTTCTATTATTATTAGTTTGGCGATTTATCTCATGAACCTGGCTAATAGAAAAATGCCTTAAAATTAATTTTTCATCTTTTTTGTTGAAAAAATATTTTTTTCTTGGTGTTATATTGCTACAATTTTAAAAATTTTACATAAGAAACATAATTTTTTTAACATAAACATGCATTAAAAAACAATTGTTTAGGTTCAATGTAAGCACTAGACTCCCAATTTATTTATTTGAAAACCTAAATAAAGGGATCAGGAGGGACATCTATTCTCTACAGAACCTTGTTTTCTCTTCTGGTAAGTCCGTCTTAGACAGACAATCAATTAGTTAGCACAAATTTTGTTTTAAATGCAGAAATTCTTTTTCAATCATGCGCGAAACTTATGATTATAATTTTCTGCTTGACAAGTTTACACACCCCTATAAAAACTAATTTTCTCCATTATGATCTGAAAAAAAATGAAATAAAAGAAGAAACGCGTATCTATTACTGCCTTTAAAAATTGTGTTTTTGTAATATATGCTTTTTAAGATATAAACTAATATGAAAATGGTAAGTCTTAAACACCATTTAAAGGACAACAACAATTAAAAAATCTATTTTAATATATTATTTTATATAAAATCAATTTCAAATGCAAAATCTTAAGTGATTTGTTTTCTTGCACTTAAGCGATGTATAAATGTTATAAATGACACAACGGTTTTTTGGCGATTGAGTGCAATATGTAAATTTCATAATAATAATAATAATCTCTGAAAATTAATTTGAAATATGAATGAAGAAAACGTTAACAATGTAAAATATGGCAATATAATAAATTATATATAACACCTTGTAATAATATATTTCTTTTAAATGCTAAAAGATGTAAATTAACAACATAATATACAGTAAAATAACATTTATTAGATTGTTGACATGTTTCGGCTCACTAAGAGCCATTTTAAGAAACAAATGAAAATATTCTATAATTGCACGGTCTTTGAAGCTATTATTTGAAATGCTAACGTGCGTAATTTTTAAAAAGTACATGTAAATTAAATGGTAGCATTTCAAATAATTACTTCAAAGGCCATGCAATTATAGAATGTTCTCATTTGTTTTTGAAAATGACTTGGAGTGAGCCGAAACATGTCAACAACCTACTAAAAGTTATTTTACTGTGTATTATATTGTTAATTTGAATCTTTTAGCATTTAAAAGAAATGCAAAATATATATTTAGATGAAATGAAACTCATCCTTGTATATTTTCAGATATTTCCTTTGCCATTAGACAAATTAATCTCGCATGATTTTACGTCCAATGCTTAAAGTCATTTCCGACAATTAAATTATTTTTTATTTATTCATTCACTTATTTATTCCACGTTACAAATCAAAACTTTAAGTCCATCTGAACGATGAACGAAAATAGTTTCACGATCGATTCGTTATTTTACGCTTTCTCTTTCACGGAGCATTGCAAACCATAAAGATGTTCCATACATTATTTTGTTGTATTACAGAGAAATAAACTTTTAGCTTATTATACAATAAATGTATTATCATTTTTTATTTATCTTAAGCATTCTGTAACATGGCAGAAACTGACATTCTTTGAAGATTTTGAATCAAGATTTTCTTTCCGAATCTCTTACCCACTTCCCACCCCCTCCTCCTCAGCTTTTTTTCTTAGCATTTTTTCTTTAGTAGGCGCCCAGAAACTATCTTACACATATCTTATTAAATACATACTTACACACCCCAACTTTCAATACATATAACACATATAACAGCCTCTAATTAAACCAAAATAAATAGCCACTAATGAAGAATCTTCCATTATCCTGATCCACAATACAGAAATCGATGCAACTTTTCTTTTTTTTAATGATTGGCGATGCTTTTGTCATTGATCACACAACGTTTTCTTTGCGATTAAAAACAATAAGCAAATCTGTCGCTAATAACAATTAATCAAAAATAATTTAAAATAGGAACGAAAGAATTAAACAATGGATGCAACTCATCGTTGTATATTCTCAGACGTTTTATTTGTCATTCATCGGAATAATTTAGCATTATTTTACGTCCAGTGCTTAGTATATTTTCTAACATTCAAATAAATTTTTATTTATTTACTTATTTTTCACTCTACAAATCAAAAACTTTAAGTCCATTCAAACAATGCACGACGATGAACGAAAATTTGTCCGCAATCGATTCGTTATTTCCGCTTTCTCCTTTATGACGCGTCGCAAACACTAAAGAATGTTTCATGCATTATTTTGTTGTATTACAGAACAATAAAGTTTCAGTTTATCATACAATAAATGTATCATTATCTTTTATTTTTATATATTTTTTTCATCTTAATGATCATCAGAAATGCCAGAAACTGACATTCTTTGAAGATACTCCCTTTTCTAATCAGAGATTTTCCTTTTTCGAATTCACCCCAACCCCCCTCCCCATTTTTTTCCAGAGTCGGCGACAAGCGAATAAGAAGCCAGGAATTGATTAAGATGGGTAAAAAGAACTGCAACCATCCGAAGCGCCAGCAGAATCTCCTTCGAAATTATTCCGGCATTGGAAAATAAGAAAAAGAACTTTTTCTCTTAGTCGCAAAAACTTCTTTTGCCGGGGGGGATTGCAAGAAAAATGAGTTTCCGTCGCTTCTTCTTTTCACTTCTCTTCTCTCACAAAAACATTCGACGGCTTCTTCTACTACCACTTCCCCGAGTTTTTTTTTCCCTTTCTTATTTTGATTTATATTCTCTTTTTTTATTATTATTATTCTAAGGCGTTAATTTTTCTTCATTAAGCTCCTAAATCCCCTGCCGATGGCATACGGATGCACGATGAAATGATTTTGTTCGCATTCGTGCGTCTAAAGGCGGGAGTAGAGGAAAAAATCTGAATGAAGAAGTAGAAGTTGGAGTGGGTTTTTTTTCCTTCATTTTTTTTTTTCTCGGAATCTGCGAAATGTTGCGTTGTGCAATTTTTAAAAGCTTTTTTGTGAACTCGATGCCGTTAAATAACACTTTTGATTTTACAAGTGCTGCTTATACCGGAGTTGAACGCGCTTTTCTCATACAGCTTTCATAATCATCGCTTCTTCATTTTTTTTATACTCCTTAAGGTATAGGAAAATTTTTATTAATTAATATTTAACGGGATGAATATAATGTTAAGTAAATGTAAGAACATTTTGTTAACATTCTAATTGCTTAGTTTTCTAGAAAATTGCTCTTTCAGCTGAAGATTATATTCTTTAACAAACTATAAGCTGTTCTCAAATCTAAGCGGGCTACTTTCCGATACATTTCTAAATTCACTTTTGTTTATAAACACGTGAGATTGACAAATGATCTTATTCAGAGAAATTATGTAATGTAACAGTTTTCCCTTTTTTCGTAAAGGCAGAAGATTTTTCAGAAAAAGAACTGTCAAAGTTGGCGTTTTGGACCGAAAGGAAAAAAAACCGAAGTCATGAGACACCAATCGCTTATAACTCAAGGTGTAATTCATTTATTGAAAAATGAAAAACTGTTCGGTTACAAATTTCTTCAATAATCAGCCTGCAAGTGTCACGATTTTACAATTACAAATGAGTCAGTAAATCTGTCTACAAATTTCGTGTTGTTGAGCAGGAAAATGTTTTTTTTTTTTTAAACAGCTTCAAGCAATATATGTAAACAATTTTTACAAACTGTAGCAATATAAATACTACAGCAAACGTAACATAATGTCTAACAGAGGATAATCTAAACTATTACATTATAATTTATTTTCGTTTCATCTGCAAGTGATTTTTATATACTTTTAAAATCCGACTCTTATTCAAATGTAACGTTTTTGTCAAACTTTGCACATTCGTGTAACTAATTTATGGTTATTTTTAATCATTTCCTTTTTATGTATCCACTAGTGGATACATGCTATGTACACGGCTACAATCCATGTATCCCATACAGGATACATGATCCATAATTCGGAAAAAATCTGGAATTGAAACATGCCTTAAAATAACGGGCGAATGGGTTAATTAGTGATTGTCAAGCTATACCATTCATAAAAAAGTATTTTAAGGGACCGCTTCACCGTTTCTCCCGTATCGCAAAATCTCATGTTAAGCTAGGGAAAAATTTAATTACGTGATTACTCATCACTTAATATAATTATCGAAATACGTTTTTCATTATGAAGAAGTAGACATTTATGCCAACGTAGTGCGTCTTCAAAAATTGTTTGCTTAAATTGTAACTATTTTTTAAAGGGTGATACAATTTGAAAATTTTCCATAGGTGGAAATTTAAAAGTATATAAGATATACTTAAAATTTAACAAGTTTTATTTTATTTATTTATTTATTATTATTATTATTATTATTATTATTTAAGTGCACTACATCTGCACTCACTGGTCGTCTATTTTCTGCTGGTGAAAATCGTCTATCGATAATTATATTAAGTAATGAGTAATTACCGTAATTAAATTTTTCTATAAGTTAATATGATATTTCGTAAACGACGGCGGAAAGACGAGTATCGATGAATTTCTGACACATTTTTTTAATTCAATTTTGTTCGCAAACGTATCAAATTCAAATTGGCAGATGCTCTATTTAAGAAGCTGTGTAATCGAACTTTCGGTAAACGCAGAAAATTTTTCAGAAAATGTTGTTAAAAGTTGCCGTTTTAAATTGAATTTCCGAACGTGACAGCATAGGAAAGGAAAAAAAAATGTTGCTGCTCTGATGTTGTTGAAAAAATGTTGTTTATTCTGAGACAACAATCGCTTATTACTCAAGATGTGATTCATTTATAGTATAACGAAAATAAAAAACTGTCAACAAAACTGTAATAAACAAATCACTTCAATAATCATGTCTGCAAGTATCATGCTTTGATGTTTAAAAATGAGTCAGAAAGTTTTGTGTTGTTGAACGAAGGAAAATTATTCTAGAAAACCACACCTTAATGGTGGTATAATTGTTGAATTACCAGATAGGTTAACAATTAACTAATGCAGATGCACGTAGTCTGAATGAACGCCCTGAACGAAGACCGTTTTTATTGAGCACATTAAAAGAAACAGTCATAATATATATGAAAAGTGAGATCAAAATTCCAGCATGCTGAAGCTTAGACTAAGCACTCCTAACTGTCAATATTTGAAGAAAGAAAAACTGGATCATTTCAGACAATGACAAAACGTATGTTTTCTTACAGTTTTTTTTTTTTTTTTTTTAAATTTAGCAACTGTAAGCCAGTTGCTATTAAAAACGCGGGGATTGAAAGGGTTAATAAAAAGTCGAGTTGTTCTTTTGTGGTCATTTAACAATTAACTAATGCAGATGCAATCTAAAGGAGAATTGGAGGAGTTATGAATATACCCCTGAACGAAAAAAAAAATATGTAGCACATTTTAAAAGAAAAAACAATATTTGTGAAAAGTGAGATAAAAATCCAGCATGATGAAGCTTAGAATATCCCTCCTAACTATGTAAATACTTTAAGAAAGAATCCGAATAGTATCATAAAATGACAAAACGTATGTTCTGTTAGGTTTTGTTTGTTTTTTATTTTTTCCTTCACCCTCTCTCTTTTGTTAACTTAAAAAAATTTTAATGATGTAATTTTTATTATTAAAAATGAAATTCGATCAGTGCTAATGAAATAGAAGTACGTGGCGTTAATTAATGTGTTACATTGCGCCCCCACCCTTTTTTTATTGTTAGTTTACAGAATAAGCAGTTCTGAGATAAACAAGTTGGAAATTGTACGGTAAACGTGATATATGAGGGGCTCTCGTTTCATAACTAGCTTCACAATGTAAAAAAAAATCATTCTTATTATTTCAGTGAAATGCATTATACGTCTGTTATAAGCGAAATGAGCATGCCTTTTTTAAAATTATTATTACGTATGCCACGTTTACAAAGGCGATTTTTTTTTCTATACCAGACAGCGCTGCAAAATTCACCATGGAGATCTTGCTTTGCGAATGATTACCTCTATGGTTTAATATTTTTATGACTCACAATGAACAAATCTCCTGTGTTTATTGACTTTAATGGATTGAGATATTCGGCTGTTAACCTAATTTCCACTGAAGTTATCTCAGAATCTATACATTTTTTAATGCAACTCATGTCTCAAGCAAACAATTTTTTTGAACGATCTTTCTAAAAATGTAACTTTTATGTAACTTTGTTCAAAGAAATAATTTTGAATAAAAATGGCCTCCTGGCATATAAAAAAAGAAGTGATTTGCCCGTATTTGTTTTCCTCAGTCACACGACTTGCGTTTTTATTATACGTATGATATGATTTAATAGAATAAAGAAAACTTTTATTAATATCTTTTTGAGTTTTGATTCGATTTTCATTTTGAAATGACTCGACAAAATTCTGCAACGATAATATACATTAAATTTCAAACCATTCGGTTGGGTAGTTTTCGCGCTGTTATATGCGGACGGACGGACCAGATGACGACTATCTACGTATTTATATAATTATGAACGCACCTAAAAAGGGTGAAAAATTCGACCTTTTTTAAATTATTAGAAATTTTAAGTTTATCTGAACAGAAGATAATACGAGAATTTTATTTGGGCCGCTTTTTTTGGTTTTATTATATTTTAGTGAAAAATAAAATTTTGCAATGACAGATTGAATACAGTTTATCTACTCAAAATTATTAATCTATTTAAAATAATTTATTAATATTAGCTTTTTTTTTTAATATCTTTCTGCTAAAAGTGTTTCTCTCTGAGTGTATTATCTAGAAATTACACATTTCAAATCTTAAAAAGAAAAAAACAACAGTTTTGAAGAGTTTACATTTATGGAATGGAATCTTATGAAGGATCGATCCTCTTTTGTTGAATTGAATTTTGTGAAGGGATCTTTTTCAGTAAATGGAAATTTGGGAAAGGGCCCCAAATAGCCTCCAATTTTTACCTGGATCGACTTCTGCTGATATAGTTTGTTTTTGCCTTTTGTAGATTATTATATTTTCGTTACTTCTTCGCAAAAAATTGTAGTGGGCATTACATAATTTTCTTCAATTTTCCCTTACGACCCTCAGGAAAATAGTATAATTATGTCCATTGATAAAAATAATTTGATCATTACAACAGCTTTTCAACCTATAATTAATGCATAATTGTATTCTAAAAAAATTGATTTATTGTATTAATTTATTATTTGTTATTATTATTATTATTATTTTAATAATTAATATATTCCTCATATATTATTAGTGAACAAAAAGAGATCAAGAAAGGGTGCATTCGTATTAAAATTAAAAAAAAAATTAATGAGGCAACAACAATTGCGAATTTTATTAATTAATTTGGTATATTTTTCATATATATATTTTTGTATTGTAATTAGCTATATCTTAAACCTTTGCTTTTCGGAAAAATTGGTTGCTTTTTAGCAAAAAAAAAAAAACAATTAGTAAACAATAAGAGAGAGCTAAAGAAAGGATTAGTATAAAATTAAAAATAAATTTAATGAAGCAACAACAATTGCAAATTTTATTAATTAATTTGGTATATTTTTCATATATTATTAGTAAACAAAAAGAGAGAGAGAAGGAAAGGATTAGTATTAAAGTTGAAAAGAAAATTAATGAGGCAACAACAGTTGCGACTTTCACGAATTAATTTATATATTTCTCACATATTATTAGTAAACAAAAAGAGAAAGAGAGAAATTGTATTAAAATTAAAAAGAAATTTAATGGAGCAACAGCCGTTGCGAAATTTTAGTAGATACCTGATATTGGTGGACTTTTTTGTTGGGAACTACTAGAGTGGTTTGAGTATTTATTTATTTATTTTTGTATTGTAATTAGCTATATCTTAAACCTTTGCTTTTCGGAAAAATTGGTTGCTTTTTAGCAAAAAAAAAAAAAAAAAAAAAAAAAAAACTAACGGTTACTAAAAGAGAATTGATTTTCCAGAACAAAACAAGCTATCAAAATAGGGCTAATTATAACAAAAAACATTTAAATATGAAATATACAAATAACTTTAGTAGTATTTTTAGTAGTTATTTACCATATGATTAACAACTGTTGCTGTCCGTTTAAGAGAAGTCTCTCTCTTTAAAAAATGTATTCTCTTATTTAAACATTTACACATATTTTTCAAACATTCTGGTATGAAATTTGAGTATATTAGTTACAATATATAAGTTGATAGCATACAAGTTGAAATCCAGTAACTGTAATCACGGTTTCTCGTAGAACAAAATCCAAGAAGTGACAAGATTGTGGATCAGATATATACCTGTAGTCTGCTCCCAAACCTCCCCCCATCTTTTTTTTTTTTCTCCCTGATGAAGAATATAAACATGAAATAAGTTAAACTAAAAAAATTCGACCGTGTAAAACAATTTTTAAATATATCAATATAAAAAGAAATGAAAAAATATAATAAATAATAATCCAAAAGTAAGCTTAGGCATACTTCTTTCAAAATGAAGAAATCAGATAAATTTTTATCTATTTCGTTAGGGAAACTTCAACCCCTCCCCTCCCCCTGAAATACCCGTTAAGATAATTTTTAAATATTTGAAATTAAAAAGAAAACAGAACTAAACGCCTTTCACGAGGAGTTCAGGGGGTAGGATATACCTAACGAAATACCTAATGAATTGGTTTATGTTTCTCTTACAGTATATTTATCTTAAGTTACTTGAAAAGAATAAATTTTATTACTTTTTTTTTTAATTTTTTTTTTATAGATTAGGGAAAAATAAAAGTTAGTTAATTAAATTTGAAAATCCAGGGAGGGAAATTGCTGTCCCCCTTCTCCTTCCAGTACTCGTAGCTGTAACAATGGAAAAGTAGTAAGCAGATGGTGGTGGCGGTGAGGGAAAGGATATATTTTTGGTTTCAGACGCTAGATAAACGATTAAAATCATTTTAAGAGAAACTCATAAAATATATTTCCCCAAAATCTCTTTATTTCAAAACTAGAAATGATAAATTGTTAATGGGTAATGGCGAAATATTCAAAATACTTTATCTGGAAAAAATTGGAAGCATAAAAACAGAAAAAGTTAAACATTTTTTGCTTCAGAGTATGTGGTGCATGTGGAAATTTGCACTTTTGAATTTACGCAGGTTTTCAGAAAGAACAACAAGAACTTAACACGTTGACGGACAGTAGGAATAAGTGAAGTTTGAAAATTGACACTGTATGTTTTTGTAATTTTTAGAATATTAGAAGTATAGTTTTACTCTTTCTGCTTAAATTTCAATTCTGCTTAGCTCAATTTTGATTAATTCATTACCTTTAATTAGGTTGCACTGCTCCCTTCACAACCACGCCAGAGTGGCTAGTGGTCAGGGAAAAATAGTAACAAAAAAGTGATAAACACCAGTATATTCTTATAGAAAAATTTATGTTGATTATTCGATCAAATAATAAATTTGAATTTTTCTAAGAATATACTGGTATTTACCATTTTTTTTAACTGTATTTTTCCCTGACCACTAGCCACCCTGCACGTGCATACTGAAGTTGCAACTCGTATAACAGGTGGAAAACGAACTTCAACCTAAAAAATTGTTTCCAAAAGATGACACTGGGCTTCTACTTGTACGCCGGTAAATGCACATTTGTGCTGCTATAGCCGTAGTGTCTAAAAATGACCGTTTCGTTTTGAGCGGCTATAGCCATCATGCCACATTGTGAACTTCGCTTTGGCGGCTATAGCCGCAAGTGTCCGTCAACGTGTTAATATTACATTTTATGATAATTAGTTATATATTATTTAAAATATGACAACTTACAGATATTTCGGGTGCTTCAAAAGATGGAAAATATCCTCAAGGCTGTTCTCAAATCCAAAAGAGCTACTTTCTGACACATTTCTGTTCGTAAATGTATCGAATTGGCAAGTGTTCTCATTCAGAAACTATGTAATCAAAATACGTTTTCCATTTTTTGGTAAAGGCAGGAGATCTTTCAGAAAATACTGTCAAAGTGGGCGTTTTGGACCAAATTCTCAATGTTGCAGCGCCAGAAAGAAAAAAAATGCGCGATCACGTGACGCGAATAGTTATAACTTGATAAGTAATTTTTTATCAACAAATGGAAAACTCATTTCGATTCCAGATCGCTTCAATATTCAGTCAGGCCTGCCAATTTTATGCTATTGCGTTTCGAAATGAGTCAGAAATTGTGTTAGAAAGTTTCGCGTTGTTGAGCAGGTCATTTGAAAACCACCTTAATTTTTTATGTAATGTTGACCTACAACAAATATCATTCTTAACATTAGTGGTTCTCAGAACGAATATTTTACTGAAGGACGCGAAATTTTCTCACACATTCACTGGCTCCTTTTTGAACATAAAAGCATGAAATTGGCAGGTATGGCTATTGAATTTATTTGGAATTGAACAGTTATTTTTATTGTTTGATAAATGTATCACACCTTGAGTTATAGGCGATTGCACTTTCATGACGATATTTCTCGAACTATCACGTCCAAAAATTCGGTTCGAAAGGCCCAATTTGGTAGAATTTTCTAGAAGCTCCTTTGCCTCTATCGAAAAATATAAAACGCTATTCGATTTCGTGGTTTATGAATAAAAGCACCTGCCAATTTTATGTGTTTGGAAAAAAACAAAACAAAACAAAAAATAACAACAACAACAACAACAAAACATAAAAAAAATAAATCTGGCACATGTTAGAAATAGTCAGTTGGAATTTGAGAACAGCTTGAATTTAACTGTAATTTATTATTGTTACATTTTTTTTAAAAATTATTTCGTCAAAATATTCCCAAGAAAAAATATTTAAAAATAATTAGTGGGGAAGAAGGGGGGGGGGAGGATATTTTATTTACACGCCAATGTAGATGAGATTCATAAATATTTTTAAATTTCTTAAATTACAGTAATACTTACTACTTAATACATTATGTTCATATTTACATACATATTTTTCTTATATTTGTACATACAAAGATACATATTTACATACATACATGCAAAGATACATATTTACATACATACATACAAAGATACATATTTACATACATACATGCAAAGATACATATTTACATACATACATACAAAGATACATATTTACATACATCCATTCATCTTACAGGCTCGCATTTATCTTTAATGCTTGCATACAATCATTTATACACAAAATATACATACAAAGATATGTATTTACATACATACACACATACGTACATGCTTCGTATATATGCTTGTATTCATCTTATATGCTTGTATTTATCTTTAATGCCAGCATACTATCATTTGTACGCAAAATATACATACGTACATACATAAACACAGTAATCTTCAATACATAACTACACACAACACTTTTTTCAACAAATGAAAGTAATTGTGACAACTAAAGGAATCTTCCATAATTCTAATACTCATCGCAACAATTCCTACAGCAGTGCTCATTTCCATGATCGATCGGGGTGCTTTTGTCATAATTAAAACTACACATTTACGGCAATTGAAAGCAATAAGAAACTCTGTTGCTTAATAAATAATAAGCGTGTATATACAGAGGTCGATTCAGGCAAAATTTTGGGGGTATTTAGAGCCCTATATAAAAATTCATTTAATAAAACAAACCCTTTCACAGAATTCCATTCCATAAAAACGTACTCTCCATTAATTATTTTGATTTTGTTAGGTTTTAAAATGTGTAATTTGCAAACAAAACAAGTTTACCAGAAAGGAAAACTTTAGTAGAAGGACTTAAAGAGTTGGGTTGATTATTGACGGCCAATTATCTACACTAGGGATATAGGCCTAGTGTAGGCCCCTAGGGATATAGGCCCGGGGGGGAGTGCCCTTCGTGGGGGTCTTTCTAAGGGAACCTAATCCGTATTTACGCATGGATAAATCCACGGCTCGAAGAAAACCACGAAAACTCCGAACGATTAGGCCAACGGGCGCGATTGGGATCGAACCCAGCACCTCCCGTCTACCAGCTTCGAGAGCACAACCTCTCAGCCACTGGTGGGGCAGATTAAAGAAGTTATTAATAACAAACGCTTTTGGTTCGAATTTGAGTAACTAGATTTCATCTTTCGTTACAATATGTTAATTTCACAAAAAATATAATAAATTTTACAAAAAATATAATAAATTTCACAAAAATAACATTTACTTTTCACAAAATGGAGACCCTCCCAAAAAACCCTGCATCGACCCCTTACCTAAAAATCATTGACGGTTTTTAAAATTCAATAACATGTAACTTCTGACAACTATTGAAGTTATTCTTTCGGTAAATTAATGTGTGAAGTTGGGAATTTGTGTACTGCGTTCCCTTGTTTTTGTTCGAAAATTGAGTTCGATGGATTATTACCGATGGAAATATTACCGTTAGATGGCGCTGAGCAGTCTCAAATATAATAGTGCTCAAAATAACCTTGCAATTTCAAAACGTCTTATTATTTGGCGTTTTAATAGCTAAACAGAATGAAAGGTGAAAGTTTGGTGAGCTTTGATTCTTCTTAATACCTTAGTTCGAGTGTTCTAACAGTTTGAGGCAGCTCAGCGCCATCTAACTGTGACATTTCAAACTAAAACAAGAGAGTGCAGTACAGAATTTTCTGACTTTGCATATTAATCTCTTACATAAATAAATTTAATAGATGCCATCGCTTACATGTTATTGAATTTTAAACACCGTCAATGTTTTTCGGACAGCCTATATATTTCAACATTTTGCATCTATATCGATTGAAGTTAACACAAAAACGCGTTTTTGAATAAATGAAAATGTACAACTTAAGGATATTCTTAATACTATGAACTTCATCGAGTCTTTTATTCTTCGCGATATCTTTTTAATAAATTAGCTCTAAAAAATATCCCAGTAGCAGAATTTTCTGTGTTAATCTGCAGCAAACCAAGATTTATCTGCAACCCAAGAATGCTGGACAAAGCTTACTAACATAAGAAATCATAGTAGCCCATAAAATAAGCAAAATTTCTATTTACGAAGAAAATATAAGAAATAAATACAATAAATACAAAAATTAAGTTTTAGCAATTTTTCTTCGTCCAGATTTTTTTTTTTTTTAAGGCTGTTAGGTTGATCTGCAAGGTATAAAAAATCTGCAGTACCTCTGCCAAGCTACACTGCTTCTGCTACTTTTCTATATCCTCTTTGCAAGAGAAATCTAAAATGAAAATTATTATTTGGAAATAGTAGGGGAAAAAAAAAAAAAAACTGTTGTTCCGAGACCTGCTTTTTCAATCAACAAAGTTAATATAACGTGTTTTTGAATGAAAGACAATTAATAATTTAACAATATGCTTTATACCGTAAAATAACATTATTATGAACCTTAAAGCATATAAAAAAAATTACCTTGGGAAATCCTCGTTAACATATGTATCCAGTAATTTAAGTTATCGAATCGTGATTACAAATCGCAATCGATTTCTATATCATTTTCGCAAGAGAAATCTAAAACGAAAATTATTATTTGGAAAGAGTGGTGGTCGAAAAATTTTTGCTCCAAGATAGAATTTTATACTCTAACAAAGTTCATATAAAAACATGTTTTTGAATGAAAAACAATGAATAATTAAAAAATATTCTTTATACCGTAAAATTCCATTATTATGAACATTTCCTTACTGTATATAAAGAAAATTACCTAGGGAAAATCTCGTGAGCATATGTATCCAATAACTTGAGTTATCGCATCGTGATTTGATTTACAAATCGCAATCGATAAGTCAAACCGATTCGAGTGTCATAAAATTGGATTAATTCGGTGCTGAACTTAATCCAACTGACTACTGACCATCGACAGATAGGTCAAACAGCCTTACGAAAATTTCATTCCATACTCCAAAGCGCGCATTCCTATTCTCTTTATAAATTTCATTAAACCCCTAAACTGTCACCTATTCCGGTTTATTAGTTAACAAAGTGTTCTCGTCGTTGGCATCCGACATTAAGCATTTAAATCCCTCGCCGTAACCATGGCAACATCAAACACCTCCAGTTGACTTTGATGGCTATTCATTACTCTTTGCTGCGGCCTAGTTCTGCGTCCCTTTGGTGTCGGGGACCTGACACATCGGCGGCCCCTAATGGGCAGTCCGTGTAACTCCTCCGTAGTCTGTCAGAGATCTAGGGATGCCCCTTTGGGAACAGGGCCCCCCGACACCTAATCACCCACCTCCTGCACTTTTCCTGACTGCAGAAAAGTAGCTACCGGAAAAAAAAAAATAACAATATATTTAACTTCTTTTTAGAGTCGTTATAAGGGGTACAAAGTTTTACTAATGGAGAACGCATGTTTTTACGGTTTTTAAGGGGACTTTACTATGTTTTTTGGAATAATAGACGACCGGCCTGTGTTGTAGGGAATGGGGAGATGGTTTTGCGACTCTTTTTATAATGGAGATCTTTTTTTTTTTCGGAGTGTAATTCCAGGAACGTGTAGAGAGAAATTTATACGTTTTTCGATGGGCTCTTTTTTAAAATTCAATGCTTTAATGCCGTTTTTTGTAAGGGTGCTTCAAATAAGCTTTTAAAAAATGGATAATTTTCTAATGTAATGCTATCAGGGGTAAATTGTTTTCTTTTCTATATGTGATTTGGAAAACAAGGTTCATTGATTTGTTGACTAATTTGTTTGAAAAAATACATAAAAATAATCTTTGCACTCAGATAAGTGTTTTTAAATGAAAATGAAAGTAATACAGTAAGTAGCAAAATCATGTTAGATGATTTATTATTGTATGAAAAAGTTTTATTTCCGTGTTTCTGCTCTTTGTGGATGTAAATATCTTATGTAGCATTAAGAGCCTACACTAGTCACGGGGAGAAACGCTCAATCTAATGTTAAGTCTATGGGAAGGTTCTAGCGCAATTTCTGGCTCACATTTTAATATTTTTAAATGCTTTTTTTGCATAGGATAGCTGAGGTGAATTTCCAAAGTTGTTAGTTTTTACTTTTTTGATTTTTGTTGCAGTTTTTTTATAAGCAGGCATTTTCAATTTTGGAACCGGTTGGAACCGGTTCTGAAAGTGAAAGTACCCTTATAGAAAATAACTGGAACCAAAATTGAAAAAGTAAAAACTAACAACGTTGGAGATCGACCTCAGCTATCCTATGCAAAAAAAAAAAAAAAAAAACATTTAAAAATATTAAAATGCGAGCGAGAAATTGCGCTAGAACCTTCCCACAGACTTAACATTAGCTTGAGCGTTTTTTCTCGGGACTGATGTAGGCTCTTAACTTAAATTTTGTGTCCTCTGATTTTCAAAAGAGATTGTCAATATTACATTATTAATCTTAAGTTTAACCCTTATTTTTACAATTATATTAAGTAAATATCATTTTATACATGGAAAAGTAGATAAATATTATTAATTTTAATGTTAATGCTAATGCTATTAATTTATCATGTTCGTGTGTAAAACATGTTTGTTAAACATGAATATGTTTACTTGAGAATCTATAGCACCCTAAAAACCTATATTCCGGGTTGGGAATAAAACTTTGTTTTTATAAGCGCGTTATCTTTAAATCTAAAAAATATATTGGCTTCTTAGGTTTCTAAAGATACAAACGCTTTTTGCAATCGCGGATATATCGGAAGAGGTTTTTGTATACTTTCATTCGTGGCTATATTATATTTTCCTAGATAAGAAACATTTCTAATTTTTACAATGTTACTTTAAGGAGTAAATGAAAAGAAAATGTTTGGTATAATATAAAAATAGATTAAAAAATCTCATATATAACAAGTACTAAAAATTACAAATTTATTTTTAAAAAATATTCGATGGAAGATGTTAAAAAATTGGAAACAAAAAATTAAACCTGCTCAAATTGATTCTACCCGACTATCCGAACAAGAATTTTCACAAATTTCTGACACAATGGAACCAAATGCTAAACCTTCAATTTTGAAACGGGAAATGTTACCCCTGCGCCACTAATGCTTGATGACATCGTCACGATGTTTATCGTTTAGACTCTGTCACATTTCCTTCGTGATTTTTTGTATTAGAATCGATAGCAAAATGTTTAGCAAATGCTTTAAAAATAGATTAAATAGCTAATCCGTCAACCGATTTGTACGAATATTTATGCATTTCTTCCATCAGTGATTTATAACATATTCGCCTAATGGAATTTCAATCGAAAGTACCGTTTAAGAGTTATAGTGGGCATGCACGCGCACATACAAATAAATCACGATTACAATACTTTCATTATACTGTGTGTTTGAAAAGTAAAAACATAACATATAAACCTATTGCATAACCAACCTCCTTTATTGGAATTCGGTTAAAAATAAAAAGATGATTTTTTTTTTTTTTTTTTTTTTAAACACGTTAAAATATGCTATTTTATGAACGATGTATTTCCAACATCGTGATGGGACAAATCTAATAGTCCGTTAAAGAGAGCGTGTTTTGCTCCGGACTGAACGCTTCTTTCACTAACTACTGTAATTGTGGTGAAAGGAGTTTTACAGGGAACAGAAGAGTTTATATACCGCTGTGACCGAAATTGTAGACACTCATCGTAATTTCCCTTTTTTTAGAATAAATGTAAGATGCTATTTTTCGTATTAAAAATAGTGG
Organism: Maratus michaelseni; assembly: GCA_963931845.1. Classification (NCBI taxonomy): domain Eukaryota; kingdom Metazoa; phylum Arthropoda; class Arachnida; order Araneae; family Salticidae; genus Maratus; species Maratus michaelseni. The sequence goes on from OZ007592.1 coordinate 29,477,043, forward strand.
AACTTATTATTATATATTAATATGTATTAAATTACACATTTATTTATATTAATATGTATATTAATATTAATATTTATTATATATTATTTATGTATTGTATTAATATAGTTATATTAAATATTATATAATTTTTTTGTCATTTTGCTTTAAATATTTTATTCTGGAGGTGGATGGCATGCAAGCGTGAAGAAAAAAAATTAATCCCTTCGACCTTTAGTTTATTATTATTATTATTATTATTATTATTATTATTATTATATGAAAATTTGCCTGAACTTCATTTTTGAAAAATATATGTTTGAGAGATATTTTATTGTTAAATTCTTTCGAAATCCTCATCCTGACATACAGACCAAGAATATTTTTTAATGAAGCAAAAAATAAATTAATCAAACGAGCAGGAAAGACCGAGCTATGCTCGGCCAAAATTAGCTTTGAGTTCAAATATCATGACCCATGACCAAAATGACCCACTAATCAAATTTTCTCGAATATGTGACCTAGCCCAACAGTTTTCTCGTGCCCAAAAACCAGAGGAGTCAAAATTTAGTCTAAATAGTCTGAGCCGTTTTTAAGATAAAATAGCTTGACCCATAATGACCCATGACCAAAATGACCCACTAATCGAATTTTCTCGAACACGTGATCTAGCCCAACAGTCTTCCCGTGCCCGAAAACCATAGGATGAAAAATTTAGTGTAAATAGTCCGAGCCGTTTTGAAGATATAATAGCTTGACCCATAATGACCCATGACCAAAATGACCCACTAATCAAATTTTCTCGAACAATTGACCTAGCCCAACAGTCTTCTCGTGCCCGAAAACCATAGGATGCAAAATTTAGTGTAATTAGTCTGAGCCGTTTTTAAGATAAAATTAGCTTGACCCACGGTGACCCAAAAATGATCCACTAATCGAATTTTCTCGGACATGTGACCTAGCCCAATGATTTTGTCGTGTCCAAAACACGTAGGGCACAAAATTTAATCAAAATCGTTAGAGCCGTTTTTTAGATAAAATTAACTTGACCCGGGTTGACCCAAAAACGACCCACTAATCGAAAGTTCTCGAACATGAGACCCAGTCCAATAGTCTTCTCGTGCCCGAAAATGGTAAGATAGAAAATTTAGTCAAAATCGTTTGAACCGTTTTTTAGATAGAATTAGTTTAACCCTGACCTAAAATGACCCACTAATCGAATTTTGTCGAACACGTGACCTGACCCAATGGGTTTCTGGTGCCCCAAAATGGTAGGATACAAAATTTCGTCAAAATCGTTCGAGCCGTTTTTAAGATAAAATTTGCATATATATATAACCACACACAAGATTTGTTCGTATTAGAATATATGATTTTAAAAATTACGTCAGCGCGATCTAAATAATTTATTTTTTCCTCCCCTTTTTAGTGTAAAAATAAATAAATAAATAAATAAAAATACGTATTTTGTTAATGAGAACGTCCCCTTAACGACTCATTATCGAAAGCATGAGATCATAATATTAAATACGTGATATGTGTTAAAAAACTGAGCACATTAATTCAAATAATAAGATCAATATAAATTTTTTAAAAATTAAAATAAAAGATGGAATCGTTAATTATACCATATTGTTATTTTCTAATTTTTATATTTTAAATAACACACATTTTTTGAGAGAAGAGAAATAAAAACATTTAAACGCATAAAAAATTATTTGGTAAAGGGAACAGTCGGTATCTATAAATAAATTTTCGTAAAAAAAGGAAAGCAGTATGCAATGCTAAATATGTGAGACTTTGATTTTAAAAGTGAAAGAAGTTCATTTAATATTATTGGTATAGCTAATGAATGCCTTGCATTTAATGAATTTAAAAATATTTGTAAGCAGTCATATATTTATTATATATTTTCTGTGGTCTTATTTCGTATAAATTTAATATAGAATAATAGTTATCCATGATATGTGAAAAACAATCATATTTTTGGCTGGCGCCATTGGACATGCCTCAATTTCAAACGCAATGATTTGTTGTAAACGTTGGCTTTCTTTGATCGGAATATAATTTATAATCAGTTTAATATTTCATTTTCTTTACTTGTTTATTTTAATTCAATATTTCATGCTTCTTTAGAAAAGTTACAATAATAAAAAATAAATTTGATTTTATAGGAAATAAGTAGAAAAAAGTAAGAAAAATATTTAGTAATAATTTGTATGCATATAATTATCCATATATTTTAAACGAAAAGCGCATTATGTCAAATTCCAACATTATTTTTCCACACAAAAAGGGTCTCTTTGGTTTGCGCATGCTTCAACTTTTTAAAGTCTTCTCCTCCCAGAAACAGGAAACCTGATTAGCATTCACCTGTTTAGTATAGGGGGATTGAAAACGGATGCAGGCGTACCATTGCATTGAAAGCATCGACCTTCGAATATATTTTTGCTCTGCGGTTGAAAGCCAAAGCTTTTTTTTTTTTTTAAGAAGTCATGTTTTCATTTCTAAATATGCATATTTTTTCACAAAATTTTAATGAGACTTGGATACAGTTATATTTATAACTGATTGAAATGTCAGAGAGTTCGGAAGATGAGAACTATTTTTTATTGCTATGTTAAAAGAGCCGGACGCGAAAACGAACAAACAAAAAAAAAAGCGAGAAGAAAACATTTCTTTTACAACTATATAACAATATTTTTTCACGAATTTTCAACAAGGGCTATAAAACCGTTTTATTTATCACCAATAAAGATTTCAAAAAGTTCGGACAAAAATAACTTTTTATTTTAAAACTATGAAACCACCCTACGTTAAAAGAAAAAAAAAAAAAAACAAGAAAATCAGCGCTTTTATTACTAAATATCAATATTTTTTCGCGAATTCTTCATTTAAAAATATAATTTCATACAAAATCGGGTTAAGATACAAAATAATAAAAACTTGATTTTTTTTTAATTTGTTATTATGCGCCCAGGCATCGCCGGGCGGGGCTCAGCTAGTATTTCTTAATTTAGAGAGAGAAGAATTTTAAAGTATTCATGATGAAATTTTGTGTAAAGGACACAACTTTAAAACCAACAAAAACAATTATTACACATTTCGCTCATGTAAAATTACATTATTATGCTCCATGAGATTCATATTTATAATAAATACATTGTTTTTCAAAAAAAATTAATAATTATTTTTTGTTGGTGGTTTTAATGATCACGTTATGTGTTGAGGACACGGGACATTAGTGACTTTTGAGATATTTCAATTCCATTTCAAAGATTAAAAAAAAAAAAAAAAAAAAAAAAAATTCACGGTAAAAGTAACACAATATTGCAGAACAATCACAGAGAAACATTTTAACCGTAAATGAGAATTTATATTCCAAAGAAATGCCGAGAGATATTCTGGGGCCTGAGAAATCACCCTTGTGTGATTTTGGCCCATATAAGAAGTTAAAAATTATTATGTATTAATTATTAATTAATTTCACGCTCTAATTCAAGGACGTAATAAGATTATCCGTAGTACAGTGATCACTCCGATATTTTAATTAATTTAATTTAACTTTTCGTAATTGGTTTATAAAATATTCGATCAGGAGGTGATAAAAAATTTGACTGAACGCTTCTTTCACTAGCGACAGTAATTGTGGTGAAAGGAATTTTACAGGGGACATAAGAGTTTTCATGTACTGGCCGTGGCCGAAATTGTATACACTTATCGTAATTTCCTTCTTTTTTTTTACAATAAATGTAAGATACTATTTTTCGTATTAAAAATATTGGAACTTATTACGATATTAATACGTATTAAATTACACATTTATGTATATGAATATGTATATTAATACAGGGTGATTATAAAAAAACTATCCCGATATATGAGCCCTTAAATATCATACTGTTCACAGAAACTGAATGACATTTTGGTTTAAAGTATTTTGAGGTATGCGCTCAAGAATCATATAATTTTATAAATAAAATAAATAATTAAATAAATAATTATTATAATAAATTTATTATAAATAAATAAATAATAAATAATTTTTTTAATTTAACATATAAAAAACAACAGTTAAATTCTAACAGTTAATGTTACAGTGACGAAATTTCGAAAATTTCAAATGGCAACACCTACTTTTTTTATTGGAATGTGATCTTCATAGTGAAAAACCATAAAAAGCGTTGGAACGGTACCTGTAGCACGAAAATCGCCGGCGCTAGACTTCTTCTTAGTCTGGCTAGTGCCGGCGATTTTCGTGCTACAGGTACCGTTCCAACGCTTTTTATGGTTTTTCACTATGAAGATCACATTCCAATAAAAAAAAAAAGTAGGTGTTGCCATTTGAAATTTTCGAAATTTTGTCACTGTAACATTAACTGTTAGAATTTAACTGTTGTTTTTCACATGATTCTTGAGCGCAAACCTCAAAATACTTTAGGTCATAATTTCATTCATTTTCTGTGAACGTTATGACAGTTAGGGGCTCATATATCGGGATAGTTTTTTTACAATCACCATGTATATATCTATTATATATCAATTATACATATTTGTATTATATTTATATTAAATATTATATCATTTTGTGTCATTTAGCTTTGTCGGGATTTTATTCTAAAGGTGGATGGAATGCATGTATGAAGAAAAAAAATTAATGCATGTAAATTAAAAAAAAAAAAAAAAAAAAAGAAAGAAAGAAAAAGAAAAAAAATTGCCTGAAATTCAATTTTGAAAAATATAAATCTTTTACAGACATTTTAGTTTTTAAACTCTTCCGACATCCAGAGCAAGAATAATTTTTAAGTAAAGCAAAAAATAAATATATAACTAAACAAATAAATAAATCAAATTTTTAAATTTACAATCAAATTAGCCTTTTTGTTTTTGTTTCCCTATATTTTAGTGGAAAAAAATACATTACCTATTTTGCTAATGAGCCCCTCCCCTTAACAAAATTATCGAAAGCATTAGATTATAGTATTAATTAGGTGATACGTTTTTAAAAAACAGCGCGCATTAATTAAAACTAGGACTTCCCTCAAAGGGATTAGTCTGAGTGATATTGCTGAGAACACAGGGTTAACAATTACAATATAAAGAAAAAGTGCAAATTAAATGATAGAATTACAAAATATCATATATAAATTCATATACACTGTTACAAAAATAGAAAAGAAGTACCGTTCATCAGATGTGTTGTCATAATTTTTTTTAACATGTGGCAAAGAATCTCGCAGAACTTGAAAAAAAAAAACGCCGGATCTTTTAAAACGCCAAGCTTTTTAAAGTTACGTAATTGGATTTGCAGCCAATAGATTATTCTATCAAGCGTGGCTTAACGCAAATTTAATTTCATTGTTGCACCTTTTTTTGTGTGTGAATTAAAAAATTTTCTTCCTTGATTATATATCTATTATTTGTATAACTGTTTATAGAAACTCTTACACTTCAAACCACATTGATAGCATGCTTTGCTACAAACCAGATTGCAAAACTATAGTCTAAATTACTATTAAAGTACACAAAAAATCTTTCGATGACTTCTGTAAAATAACTTTTACATTAAATCTCCATATCGGCAAAATTGAAAAATTACATATATTTCAAAGTTAAGCTTAACAGATACTTCTTGATTATTATCTAGGAGGCTCTGCCCCCTGTGCCTTTACTGCGCCAATCCGCAGACTTTTCTTTTGCCTGTCTGTCTGTCTCTCCACAATCTGTCTGTTTCCCTATCCGTTCTTCTGCCTGTCTCTCTAACCGATTGTCTATCTCTCTACACGTCTCTCTACCTGTCTCTATATTTCTCTACCGGTCTCGCTACCCGCCAATGTATTTCTCTAACCGTCTGTCTATCCGTCTAACTACTTGTATGTCTAGCCGTGTCTCTATCCACTTCGCTACCCATTTGTCTATCTGTCTCACAACTTGTCTATCTGTCTCTCTACCCGTCTGGCTATACGCCTCTCTACCCATCTTCTTACCCATCTCTGTACCCATCTACTGTCTCTCTACTCGTCTGTATACCCGTCTCACTATCCGTCTGTTTTTGTACTCGACTCGCTACCAATCTCATTACCCGTCAGTCAACTCGCCTCTGTACTCATCTCTCTACTCGTCTCTTTATCTACCACGCTACGCGTCTCGCAACCTTTCTCTCTACATTCCTGTCTACCGGTGTCGCTACCCGTCTCGTGATCCATCTCGCTACCCCTCTGTCAACCCTCTTTTTACCTTTCTCTCTAGCCGTCTGTCTATTCGTTTCACTACCCGTCAGCCTACCTATGTCGCTACTCGTCTCTCTACCCGTCTGTCTACCCGTTTGTTTACTCGTCTTTCTACCTCTCGCCATCTCTTCCCAATATTTAAACAATTCATTTAATATACAGACGCCGTTTATCGTTATTAAATGCAAACAGAAGTAATTTATCTAATGTGTAATCAGATGCAATTTTTTTAAAATACATACATAAACCTGAATAATAATTCATCAGTTTTGTGTTCATAGTTGTTTATATCATTTGACAGTAAATCTCAACTTCTTAAACCTGAATTGTCTCAAGCTTTTTAAAAAAAACCACAAGGTCTGTATAGCTGAAAAGTACCCTGAGGGCTATATTAGCTACATGTTATTAAGTTAAGTGAAAGTTTCCTTATCGCGTTTGCAGCCAATTGCTTATGTCAGAAAGCGTGGCTTAACGCCATTTTAAATTCATTACTGAAACTTTCTTTTCTTTTTTTTTGGGAGTGGGATGGGAGCTGGGGGGTAGGGGGGGAATTGTTTCAAATATATACATTTAAATTAAAACTTTTGCCTCCATGCCATTAGTGTTGTTTGTATTATTAACTAATACCTTGTAGAGCGAGCTTCATTTGAAACAAATGTAAAAGACTTCTTCTACAGTTTTTTTAGGAGAAACTTTCGTAATTGAGTCCAAAGCCAATCGGAGCATTTAATATCATTATTGTAACTCATATAGAGTTAAAACAATATTGTTGCTAGCTTTACTCTTGTTTGAAACCAGCCTTGCCTGTGTATCTGAATGGGGAAAAGTTTCGTATCCTATGTCGGTTGGCGAAAAAAAATTTAAATGGTGCCTAAAGGTAGTTTTAGCATCTTACAAAATTTTTCAAGAGAGCGGTAAAACATGTTTTTCAAATATTTACATACATACGTTCATTAAAGCATGTTTTTGCACCATCTTAAAAATTTAAGCACGATGCTAAAATAAAATTTTATCGCCATATTCGATATTTTAATAAGTAATGAAAATGCATAAACAAACTTATTTAACAAACCTAAGAGGCATTTTTGTGATAGATAATTGTTATTGTCAGGGTGTAAATTGTAAACAAGTAATAAACGGCTAGTAAATAATAAATAGCATTTAAAATCTAAAAATGGAGAAGTGGTCCGTATAAAACTGCAAAACATTATACGCTTGATACATGTCAATCTTTTTTTTCTTTTTTAATATTTCCGAAGGCACAGATAAAAAGGTAAAAATCTCTTTTCCAAATTCCACATAGAAAATATACAAAATAGAATGCCAAATATACAAAATAGAAAAATATCTGCAAAAATATATATTTACATAATACTACATCTGCAAAAAAATAAGATTTAGAAAAAGTAAGCCAAATCCTGCAGATTCCAACAATCACATCGAAAAACTTATCACCAAAAAAGAACTCTCCAAATATTACGGCACAGGAGATGGATTTTTCCCTCTAAATGCAGAGTATTAGGTTTTTTTCTTGCACGATGGGTGATTAGAATTGTTTCATTTCACATACTACATACCGTTTGATATATTGGTACTTTTATGTTATCCTGGCGCAGTTGATAAATCGCCAAATATTGTTCCTATAACATTTTCATATTGAATTCATTTCATTTAAATATAAATCTTTCACTCATTTAATTTAAAATACATGCCTTTCATTAATCCCATTAAAAATGCTAAAAAGAGAAAAAAAAGAAATAATGCCATAAATCGAAATCTTTTATTTAAATACCAAAGATTTTTTTTTTTTAATTTACACACACGAAATAAAAAAAAGCTGCTATTGCAGAGATTTGCGCCAAATCTCTAATACCAAGTCTACCAAGTTATTGCGGGGTTTTTCTTTCAAACAGAAAAAAATCCAGATTAATTTTCGATTTCTGTTAAATTGAAATCTATTTTATTGTGCTGAATATTAGTGCATGCATATTTTTTTGCTCCATGTACTCCATGAACTTTTCAATTCCGATTGTCTACGAAAATCTCCCGCCGGTGAAAATGACGTACGCACAAAATTTTCGTGACGTATGTACTTTAATTGTGCTTTTTTTATCTATTTTTTTAATATAATTTCCAAACGGTTTGACATTTATTCTTGGTATTAAATAGACGTCGTTGCCACCTTTATAGGTGCCTGCTGTAAAAATTTGAACGAAATCCGTTAAATATTTTTTGAGTTATGCTTGACGAAAGGTTTTAATATCCATCGTAGCTATATATGGGTCAAAGTAATACTGCGCTGTGTATGAGTCTTCGTTGCACTCAGACAATTAAAAGACAAAGATAAAATTTGTAAAGATTGATATTAATAAATGATTGTGTTTTCTAAATTTTTAAATAAAATATGTAATCATTAATTATTACAGTGCTATTTTCTAATTATTGTTTTTTAATAACACACATTTTTTAAAAACCATTAGAAAAAGAAAAGAAAATATTTAAAACGAAATTTCCTAATATTTCTAAAAATTATTTTAAAAATAGAACAGTCGGTATCTATAAATTAATTTTCGTAAAATAAATATATACGTAATGCTAAATGTATTTAAATTTTGTTTATCGTAAAACAATAGAAGCTTCAATTATATTTTGTTGTAATAACAATTAATAACACTGAAATATTTCTATTTAAATTAAAAAAAATAAATAGACAGAAAAATTAAGTTGCTTCCTCAAGCGTCAATTTTTGTAACTGAAATATTTATATCGTTAAAAGCAAAATATAAAAATAAAAATTTCATAACTTTTAAATATAGCTATATTTAGTAAATCGTTTTAAATCTAATGCAAATATCCCCCCCCCCCCCAACATTTTTTTTTCTTTTTTAGAATTTGAAGTACATTTCTAAAACTTGCGGCTTAGGTATTAGCTATTGTAAAACGCAAAGAAAGGACGCACAGTAGAATTCCTGTAAACTTCAAACAATGTTTAAATTAAAAAAAAAAACACTAAAGTGAAAGAATTTGTTTAAACATATCAAATCAAAAAATAATGCAGAAATTAAAATAATTAAATATTCAAAAATAATTGTTTACCACCACTTTTTTCAAAATAGAGAAATTAAATAGTTTTCTTCCTTTTCCGCTTAAGGCTGTTCTCAAATCCAAAATTCGTTATGCATGAAATATAAATGCATGAATATATATATTGTAAAGGAAGAAGATCTTTCAGAAAATACTGTCAAAGTTGGCGTTTTGAACCGAATTTCAGGACGCGACAACACGGAAAAGGAGAAAAACCTGTCGTCACGTGATGGCAGCAATAGATAATAACTCAATAAGTTATCCATTTATCAAAAAATGGAAAATACCATTTGATTCCAAGTCGCTTCAATAGTCAGCCTTGATGTGCTGACGTTTTTTGTTGATTTTGACGAAGTTTGCGTTTAAAAACGAGTTCGTAAATGTGTCAGAAAGTTTCGCGTTGTTGAACGGGGATGAACAATATTGAGAACCTTAAGATTGTCTGAACCCTTTAACGGGCGGTGTCCAATTCCAAAACTGACAAACGGCACCAAGAATATTTAATTAAAATTTTTCTTTTATTAACTGCCGGAAAGTAGGCAAGTTTTATTGTCTAATAAATTCGTTTATAAATTCTGGTGCCAGTCTATTATTTCATCATTTTACAAACAGACTTACTCCGCGCCGGAAAGGGGTAAGCCGTATTATAAATTTTACCTAAAAATTGTTTTCCACGGGGTGTTTAGGGGGAGACGCCCTTTCACGAAAACTTTTCAGTTCCTCTTTCTCTGATTCATTATTTTAAATCACCTATAAAGAATAAATTCTAACATAAAAAATAAATAAATAAATAAATAAAAATCTTAAAAAATAAATAAATTTCAAAATTTAGGGAGGATTCCCTTCCCCTGCCTTCTCTTGCTGGTGCCTTTACAAAACAAATACCCGTAAACGGAAAGTGAATCGATGAAAATTTGTTTAGTTTTCGCCCCCAAACATTCTGACTCTCCTGTTCACGCTACGCATCATTTAATAAACACACGGTAACTTTCGTTCCCTCCTATCGATTCCACACTCGATTCGTTCCGCACGCGCTTTCGGACCTCCCGGAAATCGGTCGGACATTAGCTGTCTGGAAAATAGTCTCCGCTAATGAACCGCGAAACGTATTCAGCCATTAGCGCCTTTTGCCCCCCACGTTCGCTCGCACTAATTAGACAGAGGTAGTCGTCGGGAAAATAAGTGAATGCCGTTCTGATGAATCAGTTTTAAGTACACTTCTGAAATCGACGAATGTTCATTAGCTCTTTTTACCCCCCCCCATCCCCCCCACCCTTTGTTTTTTCTTATTTAATACACTAAACTTGCAAAGTAAAATAAATAAAGTAATTTTTAAAAATAAAATAAAATAAAGTAATAAAATAATTAATCCCAAAAATGTGCTTTTAATAAACTACATTTTTAAACATAGTTTTCAACAAGTTGGAAATTGTACGTCAAACGTTACAAACGAGGTGCGTTCGTACGCACGTTTTAGAATTAAATTCATGATATCCCGTGCGTTGAACGGGTTAAACAGCTAGTTAAGTATATATTTTATGACACTGTTCATACAAATATCTTAACTAGTTATATAAATATTCAGATATATATGTATCAGCTAGTTATATAAATATTCAGATCTTGATGATTTTTAATTCTGTGAAATGAATTATATCGTCTGCAGATTAATTTCTGTCATAAAATAAGCATCTCGGTCGCTTGACGATTTAACATCCATCGGAAGCTCCTATAACAAAAAAGCACCGATTAAAAAAAAAAAAAATTCAAATTTCTTAATAAATATTTTTATTAATATCTCCTAAAGTTTTGATTCGATTTTAATAAAATTTGAAATGTCTCGACAAAATTCTGCAAAGATAATATATTTTAAATTGCAAACCATTCGGTTGGGTAATTTTTGCGTTGTTATATGCGGACAGACAGACAGACAGACGGACGGACAGACAGACAGACGGACGGACAGACGGACGGACGGACCAAACGACGACTATAGGAGCTACGTATTTATATAATTACGAACGCACCTAATAATAATTTCAGCAAATTCGAAATTGAAAACTGGTTAAAACTTGATGTAGTGAAATATAGGAAATCTCTCCTAAGTAATTTGCTTGTGGATTTTCGAAAATATAAAAGACTTAAATTAAAAAATTGCTTCTTACATAAAATATTTTATCTAAAATAACCAAAACTCTTTCCTAAAATTACGAGAAACAAAATAAAACTATCCAGTGTTTTTTTTTTTTTTTTTGTTTTTTTCACTAAATGTCTCTGAAGTTGAATGGCATAATTACAAATTCACACCTTCCAACCAATTACAGATATAAAGAAGAAGATTGATGTTAAAAAACCAGAAGATTTGATAAAAAATAATGAGATATTTTACAGAGCTGCCACAGACGACTATCTTTTTTATTCTATTTCAAAGAGTTAATTACTACTTTTTCCTAACTATATTTCTTGCCACATACTTCCACAACAACTGAAAGAGAGATCTGGCAATGAAATTTTTGTAATAGTGGTAACGACTATAAAAAGTCGCCTGTGGTATTCATGTATTTATATCCCTCTATACAGTACATCAAATTGTAGAATTTTGTGCATTTTAAATATTACTAAAGAAGAGACAATTTAGGTTACTTTTAAAAGCATCAATTTAAACATAGTTAAAAATTAAATAAATGTAAACAATTTTATTAATAGTATCATTAGCAAGAAAACTAAGAACGTATTGGGAATTGTGATTGTATAGAAGAAAGACTAATAAAAACTTCAATAATAAAGTGGAGAAATTACTCAGAAATTTCAACAATAAAGTTTCAGAGTATTATAAATTCCTTACATTTCCCTTTAAAATACGTCCTTTTATCTTTCATGAACACACTCTTTAAATTTCCTAAGAATAAAAAAAATTTCCTTCAAAATAACACTGATTTCTATTTGAACAGCTGAAATATAAATAACTGTCAGTCTAAAATTATTGAGGATATATACGTTTATATAAAAAAAATTGCTACGAAACCTCGATATAACAAACCAAAAAAATTATGAAAATTTCGTGTTTTGGCGATTTAACGCTGGTTGACGACACAATGAAATATTTTTAAAAACACGATGTTATAATAAATACTCTTTTAGGAAAACCTTTTTCTACCCTTCATACTGATCTAGTTTAAGTAAATTTAACTTAAGTAAATACACTTTAATAACTACGGTTTTGCCATTTATATTTATATATAAAGAAAATTATCGATGGTATTCTACGGTTTAGAACAAAATTTAAATGGATTAAAAATGTTTAAAAGTAAAAAATAAAAGTCCGATTCTCTGAGCACTGTCAATTTGACTTCGATATTCTTGGTGTCAGAGACAACAAGAGAATAGTACTGTTGCCATGGAAACAACAACTTATTCAATATCGAAATATATTAATGAGAGCGTTCTTAATCGGGCAGTTACTGCTAAAATACACTTAAAACTTATATTATCCTGCCGGCGGAACCGTGCAAATCAGTAATACGCAATTTGTATATATATTATATAATCTTACAGAAAAAATGATAAAGTATTTAATCATTTAAATTTTAATTCATAAACTACTATGATTTAAACATTCATTTAACCAAATATTTTCAAATAGATTAAAATCGCTTGCATTTGGCAAGGAAAAAGCCTTGCTCGCCAAATCGCGTCTTTTTGCGCCAAATGCTTGAAAATATTAATTTTTTTTTACAGATTTTCTACTGGGATTCCGCAGCTAAATTTGACTGATCCTTTATTACGTACATGAGTAGTTCCATTTGCATTTTTTCCCCAAAAATATTCTGAGTATGCGCTTTAAGGAAACCTTCCTTGTCAGAGCAAAAATAATTATTTGAAAATAGTGGTGATGCAAGTGGTTCACAATAGGAATATATAACTGACATTGTAAATTTTGAAAATTTATACTGCTCATAAATGAAATGATCGTAACACTACACTGTAAAAAAAAAAATCCTGAAAAAAAAACGGAAATTGTACTGGCAATCAGGACGCCAGTACTATTTCCGTGTTTTAACGGGAAAACAAATTCGTAGATTCCAGGAAATTTTCCGTGATTTCTGAAATATCCGTTTTTAAATTTCCATTTAGAAACAGATATCTTCTGTATTTTTAAAAACATTTTATAATGTTACAATAAACATTATAGGACAAAAAAAAAAGTGACTCCTCAAGAACAACTTTATAAAGAATAGCTATATTTCTACCTTTTTTTTTCCTCATTTTGGAGGGAGTTTTGTGTAAATAACCAAACCTTACCACGATGAGAATCGTACCCGCAATCTCACGTGTACCAGACTGGAGGTCTCCGAAAAACACATTTAAAAAAAAAAAAAAAAAAAAAAAAAAAAAAAAAAAAAAATTTGCCGTCCGTCTGTCTGTATGTGTCTGTAAAGGCTCTATCTCCCGAACAAATTAAGATAGAGACTTGAACTTTGGTATGTACTTAATATGTAATAATGAGAAGAAGTCTATGGAATTTCAGTAACCTCGATTATCCGGAACTATTTTTTTCAGACTGTCGAAATATTCGTTCTGATTAAAAGCATATAAAATTTTTCGAAATTGTTTATTTTAAAGAGTTATAAAAACCAATAAGAAAACATAAATTTTGAATAAAGAATGAAGTCGATCGGATAATGAGTTGCCGAGATATTTATAACTCTATTTTCCACACTCTTCGATTTTTCGTGACCCTGTATTTCATTCAAATTTCAATTCAAAGATATATTTTAATGGGAAATGAGACGCTTAATCCGCCGCAGTAAACTGTTAGTTAATAGGCTTATCATTTTTGGAGTTAGAAGGATGTTTCTTTTACGCAGTTCAGTAATAGAGCACTTAAAATATATGACGTCATCAAGCCACGATTTTATTCGAATTGGATGCATTTTATAAATAGTTTACACATGTTTTATTTTCATATTTTATATTTTGCATATCCATGATGGGTAAGCATTACGGTGGCCCTCAACAACTAGTTTTTCTTTTCATTTGTTCTTTTCACTGATTTTGCTCTTTATTTTATTTATTTTTTAAGTCTTACTATTAAGCTTTATAAACGCCTTTCAGTGTTTCTTAAAAACTTTATTTATTTTTAGATATTTATGGAGTTTTAATTCTTGTAATACATAGAACAATCAAACATAATCAATGCCTGTTCTAGTGAATTTATATTAATAAATGTATATCCAAATTTTAGGTCTGTAATTCACAGAAAAATGTTTATTTTCCATTTGTAAAAGGATTTTATTTTTATTATATTTTAAGTCAAAATAATAGGGATGATACCGAATCTAATCTAATATTTATTTTCATGAATCTAATTTGGACAGAGATCAGTAAAATAACTCATAGATGTTAAATATTTTTGCTTAAAGTAATAATAATCCAACAGAATTTTAGTCACTTAAAATAATGATATATTCTGAGTTGTTGTTTTTATTATATTTCAAATAAGGATAATGGAAAACATTTTAGCTGGACATTTCATTTTAGTTGTATCAATGTAGCTTACATAAAAATCAATAATATAACATTCAAATAGTAGTTCAATTCAGATTATTTGCATTACTTTTTTTTTTCAACATGCTCAATTACGAACTATTACACTATATTTAATAATAATTGATTCAAACGTTTGAATGATAACATTTATATCTCTAAATTGTGTTATATTAACAGGGGTCGATCCAGGAAAAATTTGGGGCCAATTTGGGGCCTATTTAGGTCCCCTTCACAAAAATCTATTTAACAAAATAGGGCCCTTCACAAAAATCTATTTAACAAAATGGGACCCTTCACAAAATTCAATTTGATAAAAGGGTCCCTTCACAAAAATCAATTTGATAAAATGGGTCCCTTCACAAATTCTATTCCATAAAAACTTACTATTTATTATTTATTTTTTATTTTGTTATTTTTTAAAATATGTAATTTGTAAACAAACAAGTTCACCAGAGCGGAAAACTTCAGCAAAAGGATTTAAAAAAGGTTTTGTTTATAAATGCTTGTTTGTGGTTCGAATTTGGTTAACTGGATTTCAACTTCCGTTTCAAAATGGTATTTTTCACAAAAATATAACGAATTTCACAAAAATAACCTTTACTTTTCACAAAATGGGCCCCAAGAAAAAAAATCTGCATCGACCCCTGATGTGTGTGTGTGTGTGTGTGTGTGTGTGTGTGTGTGTGTGTGTGTGTGTGTGTGTGTGTGTGTGTGTGTGTATGTGTGTGTATAACAGTGATTTTTATGTAAGCTACTTTCATTTTACTGAAACAAAATTTTAACTACATTGTTCTTGATTATTTTAATTTGAAACAATAATAATAATACACAGTATTTGTTATTATTTTAAATGTCTAACTTGTCGTTGGACTATTAACTATTACTTCAAATTTTTATACGAAAACATTTACATCTGTAAATCATTCTACCGATCTCTGTATAAGTTTCATTGATAAAAATAAATATTAGATGAAGCATCATCACTATTATTTTTGCTTAAAGTAAAATAATAAAAACAAGATATTTTTAAAAACATATTTTAAAAATTCTTAATATTCTCTGTTTGTATCTCCCAAACAAACAAGAATAATATCATTGAAGTACACAGGTCAGCTATGAGCCACCCCGATATACAAGGGGTATACAAGAAATACGGTAATTCTAAAGTTCTAATTATTTATAATATTTAAAACAAAGAAGATTTTACTTTCTGGCTAAAAGAAAAAAGACAAAGACAAAAAGAAAACTTCTTTCTGGTCAAGACTTGGCAAGTATTTTAGTCCAAATCCAGATTTTGTTTTTAAAATGTGAAATTGCCATATAATCATAGCCTTACCTGCACTCTTGATTCGGTTAGGCCTATTCTCATCGCCAGTTCTTCTCTCATGAATATGTCTGGGTAGTGTGTCTTGGAGAAACTCCGCTCCAGTTCTTGGAGCTGTGCGGGCGTGAACCTCGTTCTGTGCCTTTTCTGTTTCACGGGTTTGTTGTTGTCGCTGCTGTTGTTGGAGGGCGCTTCGTTGTGACTCGGGGGCCCGTGCCCAACGGAATGCAGGGCCCCCCCGTCCAGGACCTGGAGTGGCCCGGTGTCGCCCCCGTTGCTCTTCACCAGGCCAGGATCTTCTTTCGACCCTAGAAGGGAGAAGGCTGATATGATTATAGACGAATGTTTCTTCTCTCATTCAACTCAATGCTTGTATGTATCTCATTTCGGATATTGAATCTTACAAATTTGGAAAGTATTTATGACTTAGGTTTTTCCGCCCTGCTCTCTGTCCGTCTATCCGTCCTTTAACTCGCGTAAATATACTGAGATTACCATGGGTTTGAAACATGTTATTTATTTTTACCATAGGGCATTCAGTATTGAAAATGAAGTGTGTAGAATTTATAGTTTGTATACAAAGACACACACACACACATACAAAAAATAATAATAAATAAATAAATAAATAAATAAATAAATATATAAATTAATAATAATAATAAAAAAATCCATTACATTATGGTTAAGGGAAAAAATCTTTTGCAGCATAATTTAATGCAGTCATACTATTTCAAACATAATGGAATTCATATGCATTATTGAGGGGCAATACAACATTACTTTTATAGAATATGGATAGCATAGCATTTATCACATCATAGTATTTACAGGGATATACAAAATAATTCAGCTATATTATGTCCTGTAAGAAAAATTGTTTGATGTGTATTTTAAAGATGCATCGCTATTTAAAACATAATGAAATTGATGCGCATCGCTCTGGTGCACTTCAAGAGCTTACTGTAGATATAAAGTGTATAGCATTTATTTGTTCATTTACAGTGCGCACAAAAAGAATCTCGTTATAATGTTCTCCATTACCGATAGTCACTGGAAATACGTTTTCAGATGCGGTATGCGTTTTTAAACTTAACCATATTTCAGTTACATTACGTGGAGTGGATATATTCTATTGCTCATAATACAGGGCTGTACAAAAGAATTCTTACGCATTACTGTCTTGGACTTGAATTGCTTAGAGGTGTTTATAATAATGCATTTTCCAGCATAACTATATTTACTAATATTAAGTCTAAGATTTGTTTTTAGAATATAAACAAATTCAGATAGAGCTACGCAAAAACTGGATCTATTACCATCTATGAATGGTAATTACTGTGAGTGTGGTTTTACTTGCTTTATGTGTTTCTTAGCTGAACTAAAAGATAGCTTAATATGTGATGTTTATAGAAATCTTCTAATCATACACAGAGCTGCACAAAAAAGTGTAAGAAACCTTCTAAGGGCAGTAAACGCTGAAAATAAAATTTCAAATATGTTATGCGTTTTACAGCAGAATAAAACTTTAGCAAATCATCTGTGTGTACATAAATCTATAGATAAACACACAGAGCTGTTCAAAGGAGTTAAACTATGTTATCGACTGTGAGCGCTAATTGCTCAATTGGATGTTCGACTGTCTTAAGACTGTTTTCAAATCCAAACTGGCTACTTTATGACATATTTTTAAATTCATTTTTGTTCGAAAACACATGAAATTGGTAGCTGTTCTTAATCAGAATATAGGTAATCAAATCACGTTTTCCCTTTTTTTTTTATAAAGGCAGAAGATCTGTCAGAAAATACTGTTAAAGTTCGGCGTTTTGAACCGAATTCCCGATGCTTCAGCGCGAGAAAGGGTAAAAAACGTGTCATCAGGTGACCCGAATCGCTTATAACTCGATCAGCAAATTATTTATCAAAAAATGGAAAATGGATTTCGATTCAAATTGCTTCCATAGTCAGGTCTGCCAATTTTATGTCTTTGCGTTTAAAAATGAGTCAGAAATTGTGTCAGAAAATTTCGCGCTGTTGAGCAGGTCATTTGAGAACCGCTTTAAGAAGCCATGTAATCAAACTGTTTTCTCCGTTTGGCAAAAGGCAAAGGGTTTTTTTAGGAAATACTATCAAAGGGGTCGTTTTGAGCCCAATTTTCAGACGCAACAGCACAGGAAAGGGAAAAACAGATATCAATCGCGATGCAACTCAAGATTTAATTGACTTATCGGAAAAAGAAAAAAAAACGTTTGATTTGAAATCACTTCAAATATCATTTTATCTTTAAAAATGAGTCAGAAAATGTATCAGAAAGTTCCGCATTGTTGAGAGGGAAAACCCCCTTTTTTAAAACCACATTAATATACTACATATAGTAGTACATATTGTATAAATAAACTTATCTGAGAAAAAACACATAAGAGTATCGTATAACATATATGAAAATTATGTACTAAGTAGTGTACAGAGTACGTGCTAAGTTACGTTCATTTTGTGAAAAGTAAAAATTATTTTTGTGACATTTATTATATATTTTAAAAAAAAATAACATTTTGTAATGGAAGCCAGTCACTCAAATTTGAACCAAGTATTCATTAATAATAACTTTATCTCCTGTTAAAGTTTTCCTTTCTGGTGAACTTGTTTTGTTTGCAAATTACATATTTTAAAAGCTAACAAAATGTCAATAATTAATGACGAGTATGTTTTTATGGAATGAAGTTTGTAAGAGAGCCTATTTTATTAAGAGTAATTTTGTGAAGAAGCCCGTTTTATTACGTGGATTTTTGTGAAGGGTCCCTAAATAAGCCCCCAATTTTGCTTGGATTAATACTTGACATGGAATTTCGTAATTGAGGAGGTGAAAACTTGTTCTCTGGAGTATGTGTGTGTGTCTGTGTGTGTGTGGGGGGGGGGGGATAAGTTAGTAAACTCTTCTTTCAATTCTTTTATTTTTTTCTTTTCCCGTTTTGTCCCATATGGTACCACGTGTTAATAATGTCAATAAGCTTAATTTAGGATTTTCAACATTTTTTAATACTCTTTTTTTGTTCTTTTGTTCCATACACTACTTCGTGCTAATAACGTCCAAAAAAAAAAAAAAAAAAAAAAAAAAAAACTTTGGATTATAAAAAAAAAAATTCCACTAGTACTTTTTGATGTTTTTGTTACATAAATTACTTTGTACCAATATTATCAACAAAACACTAGATTATGCAGAGATTTCTTTGAGATATCGATGGAAATAAAATACACGAATTGTCCCAATCTTCTTAAGTGACATTGTAATAAAATAAGCTAAATAATGTTTT